>WSUD01000493.1:0-14820 GCA_019633495.1 Tulasnella sp. 427 | reverse complement strand
GTCTGCTGAACTCGGACTGCTCGTGGAAATCCAGATGGCGTTTTCTACGAAGGACTTTCGAGGTTCAAGAACATCACATTCGTCGGCAATGCGTGAGTAGTGTCATCATATCTACCTACGCACTAACAGTTACTAAGGCTTTCTTTGGATAGAATCGATGATGTGCTGGTCCCGTTCGTGACCGCCTGCATTGAAACGTACGATCCTTTCATTGGACATGCTGAAAGCGGGATAGAAATGTATGTGTGACACCATTCATTCCCAAGCCTTCCCGACGCATTGCTTATTAGGCCATTGTAGCGAGCTGGATGGACGATACCCCCCTATGATCAAGTCTTTCAAATATCCTAAAACTCCACCAGTTCTCCCTAAAAAGCAGAGCTTCCTTTCGGTTGATGGTTTTCGAGCTTGGTTGAACGCGCCATCTACCCTCCCACCTCCACTGCAAGTACGATTCCCACTGAACCTTGTAAGTGCTTCAGTCTGTGAGCACCGGCGCGCTGGACGTTGTAACAAACCCCTCTCCCCTTGGGCAGTTGGTCTTTCTCTTTCTGCCGATCATCATCCCTCTCATGATCTTCTTCATTATTGGGAGATTCATGTGGAAGTCGTTCAAGTCGAAGAAACGGATCAGGATATTGGAGAAGAACGATGCAGGAAACAGGTCGGCGATCGTCAAGTTCGTGAGCGGGCTGGGGCATACAGTGGAAGATGCTGTTGTCGAGATGATGGAGGATGAAACTGCTCAGAACGTCTCGCCCGGAGACGTGGAGAAGAACTCGCATACCCCCACCACTGCTCCCACTACATCCAAGGCTCGACCACCGACGTTCACTTATCCGCCAATCCACGCGCCACCCAATCCAGTCCCGTCGGCGGTTCAACCGGTTTTAACGCCCACTCAACTTCGCATCATCGAAAACCTGAACCAGTTGCCGCGGCTGAAGAAAGGGTTCGTGTGGTTGGACGGGTTGACGAACACCCACGCGACAATCATGTGCAGAGACATCAACGAGTTCGAATTTCACAGGAGAGGTGAAGGTGTGCTGAGGTGGTTGGTAGATGGGTTCGAGGTTTGAGTCAAATGGCGTGGCGACGAGTGTTCTTCGCGGTCAATGATATCACGTGTGATTTGTTGTCAGCAGAGTGGACTTCGTCCTTGGAATATCCCTCATTGAGCTCTAATTTCATCATTCCGATCCCCATTCCCAGAATTCTGTCGACTGGTAGGCAATGTTGCCGCAACGTGGGGCAGTGGATACTGGTGTGGAGTCGCGCACGGCCACATCTCTCAGACCCCGAGCGGTCTCCGAAACAGGAAGCCCACTGCCCGTTGGCCCCTCTCGCCCAATTGTGGCACCGCTTCTTGCTCTATAATTATAACCAGAGCCACTTTTGCGGTTTCTCCGCAGTACTTTTAGCCTGCATCGGTACCTCAGACCACGACATTCCTCTCAACTACCACAAGTCTCAAGTGTCCAATTCTTCTCGCTATATCGTCCGAGCACCTATAACCATGTCTCCCCGGCTTCAGAAACGTGGCAGCTTTGGCAGCGCTGTCAAGGTTCTCATGATTGTCATTCCAGTCGGTGAGTGTTCCATTTCTCAACAACTGTCGACACTCTCTAATCCACCCCACTCGCCAGTATTCCTCCTTCTAATAATCGCAAAAGTGGCATTCACTATGTATCACAGAAAGAAGCAGATCGATAAGAAGACGATGAACACGATGGTGAAGCAGCAGGGTTACTGTTCGTGTCAACACCATCAGAGCTGTCAGCACTGCAAAGGCGGAGAAAGACAAGGCATGATGATGACTGTAGACCTCGAGGCTGCTGGTGGTCCTAGTCATGAACTAAGAGCCCAGCGAAGCCTAGGAAGCGATACCACCCGAGTAGCAGTGCTGGCTCACATGCCTACCCCCCAAGCTGTACCGGTTCAGATACCCATGAATCCAGTCGCCCTGGAGGAGCCGAGCAATGGGAAGAGGGATGTTGCTCCACCGCCGTATACGGAGCAAGTCTAGATTTTATCATGCACATGCTCAAGACATGTATTACCACGGACGCTTTTTGTATTATAGACTACGTGCAATATTGTACATATACTAAGATTATATCTTGCAACGAACGACCGATCCCGACAATCGACGATCACCTCTGCCAAACCACCCAAAGCTACTCTAAACCTCCGTTGCAGTAGCTCACTTCCCCGGACAGTATGAAGCGTTAAAAGGGGGGTTAGGGTGCCTCCGCTACGACCAGGAGGGGGAAGGACATGTGTGACGGACCGTGACCTCAAACAATGGTCACGCTCACATGAATATCGTGACAGGATGGAAGGCCATGCTAGGGAAACCGAAGGACCTCCTTGACCAGACATGCCAAACCTCCAGCCAATAAACATCATCTACATTCAACCTGTGTAGGATTTCGATGACTTTAGGGACCGCACGGCCATGTCTCTCATCCCGAGTCGAGCCCTCCTCGAAGCGCTCGACCACCATCCATTACCCCGCTACCGCCAGCCTCCTATCTCCAAAAGCAGTAATAACTCAACTCTTAACTTGTGTTGGTCACTACAGCTTCAACGCCTTCTCCCATACAGAACCCAACTAGAAGTCGCCTCGTTGTTTCAGCAGCGCATGCCACTCGAACCTCGGACTTCCGGCTCTTCGAGCGCACTTAAGACCGCTGGAGTAGTTGTTCCATCTAGTGAGTGTTCATTTTCTACTGTCATGGTAAGACGGAGCGACACGATCTCATCCTCTCTTATGGCCAGTCGGCCTCGCTTTTTGCTTCATAAGAATAGGATGGATCATCTATCATAAGAAAAGGCGCGCTGAGACAAGGACCCATGGAGGAACGGTGGAGCAGCAGGGAGAGAGTCACGGGATGGTGATGGCTGAAGACCTCGAGGCTAGGGTCGGGCCCAGTTGCCATGAGTCGGGAGAGGAGAGAACCTTGGAGAGTGATGCATCACAAGTGTCAGAGCCCGCTCGGCTGCCGATAAACCCATTACTCCCGGAGAAGACGAGCAATGGGAACAGGGATGCTGCGCCACCGGCGAATACGGTTTAAAAGTGAACATGGTGTACTGTAGGATTACGTGAAACGCGATGTAATTATGCGTATTTGATATATCTGTGGCTGGCCCAGCCTGATTTGGCAACCCCAAAGACCGCCGTTATTACACAATCAGTTGTCCAGGTGGGAGTAACCTTGAGGATGCCCCATCGACTCACGACCACCTCTCAGAGCTCTCAGTCACTTGGCCGAAAATCGTAAGCGTTCGTTTCTATACCCTAAGCCGGGTGTGACGAAATGATTAATGATCTTTGCTTCAGTACGATTCGCCATGAGCAGCGCTGAAAGCAGTCCCAGTAGCAAGTTTGTGGTCCCCCCTCCCTTCGACTCGTCATCTCCTGGAGATTGCGTCCTCCAATCAGCAGATGGAGTCCAGTTCAAGGCCCTAAGACAGATCTTGGCATTCGGCTCATCGGTCATGGCAGATATGTTCAGTCTACCTCAGCCAGCAAAGCCCTCAAAGGGAGAGCAGGACAATTCCAATGATGATGAACTTCCCGTCATCCCGATGGGGGAAGATGCTGAAACGATCCTCAATCTCCTTCTCCTTCTCTACCCTCCTTCTATGCCATCCCAACTCGGAGTTCACGCAGCGCTCAAGCTGGCCGACGCACATGACAAATACATGATACCCAAGAATCGTTTGTGTACTGTAGTGAGAGCATACTACTGGTCGAGACCGGTATTGGAAGCCAGCCCATTGGAGCTGTACAACCTGGCATGGAAGCTAGACATGAAGGAAGAAGCTCGGGTATCGTCAAGATACACTCATAGAGTCCCCTTGAAGGATCTGTGTGCCTCCCTGAGCGCAGAACCATTGGAGAAGCTGTTGGATCTCCGGCGGCGTCGTGAAGAGATCTTGGACTACGTTGTAGCCCATCTTGATCCAAGGAAGTCTATCTGCCACTTCCATTCAGGAGACCAGTGGGAATATCACAAGCAATATTCGGCTCTAAAAACAAGGATCCGGCAATCGCTTCAGGACCCGTACCTGGAGGGAAAGAGCGCATCCGAATTCTTTGGTCAGAAATCAGGAGTTCCACCACTAGAAGGAAGCAAAAGGTATAATAACTGTAGCTGCTTTTCTGTCTATCACTGGGATAGCATGTCAGGTGTCGTGAAGTCGGCTATAAACTCTGTACCTCAGTGTATCTAGGGGCATCACGAATCGTCTGTACGGGTCATCACTGGACAGTCTTGACACCACTTGCAAATTCCCTCGATTAGATCGAGGAGTTCCTGGTGAGGCATTCAGTGGGTGCCTTTGGACGAGGGACCGACCATGAGAGGATTTCGCGGCCGCAACGCCACTGCCACGCTTCTTACCCGAAACCGTCCCCGAACGGGAGCCCCAAGCCGCGTTTCCTCGCGTTTCCGCCTTCCATTTGACTCCTCTACATCTGCACTTGCACTTGCACAGCATGAAATTTTGTTTATAAAAGAGGCGCGGTTGTCTTCGAGTACCATTCGCCGTTCTTCCTTACATGGGCATTTGCGACACCCTCTCCAACATCGACTGGGATTCCTTCTCCAACGCCAAGGCATCCGGGCACAGTGCTAGAGCAAACAGTGACGGACCCATCGTGTGCGAGATAATTTCTAGCAAATCTGTAAATCCTGTGTGGCTGTTTATTATCGCTTTTCTTGTCCGTGAGTGGCGCTGCTATTTCAAAGATGATAGAGCCTCCGCCAGCTGACGGATCCTCACCTACAGTAATCGGTGTGCTTGTAATTAGCACGATATCTATTCTTGCATGTGTTTCGAGGATGGAACGTATGCAACGCTGTCGTTCGTGTGGCAGTGGAGAGGGACAAGTCGCCGATGCGGACCTCGAGGCCGCCGCTCGGTCGGGCTACGAGTTGATAGCGCGGACGAGCTCGGAGAGTGATGCAGACGGTCTTAGACTCCAGTTGGATACTTGTTCGCAGACCGACCAGATTTCAGACGCTGGCAATAGGCACGGCGAGGTTCCCCCGCCGTATAAGGAGAAGCCTACCAGCTTGGAAGATGAAACATTATGAATGTATGCTTAGTAGTATCGATTGAAGATAATGTTATAAGTCCTACGCCGCATAGCTCTAAGCGCAGACTGTCTCATTCACACTTCTACGAGTTGGATGCGCAATTTGACCTTCCCTCTCTGAGAAGATCATGGGTTCGTGGGAGCTAGCTGGAGGAGGGTGACTTCAGGCCCGGAAGGTTTTGAATTTCTGTGCTCTCAGTGCTCATTTACGCTGTAAGAATAGGTAAGTTAGATTGGTCACATGTGTTTATGGTCTAGGGGGGTGGAACTCCCCCTTGAGACACATTCTTGAACAATGTCGCTCACTCATCCTCCAAGCCCTGGCACGCTTGTTGAAAGCACGGAGGAAGAAAGCTTCTCGCCGTCGACTCAGAGACCAGAGTGTAGTACCTTCCCACCCCGACGCATTGTTGCGGCTTGTCTCTTTGCCGTCTTTGTCCGTCTCTGTCTTCCGCGAGCCCTTCAACGCTGTGCCGCCATCGCCCTCATCTACTCGTCAGGCCCTCACATTCAGACGATTCCCTCAGCACTCTGTATACTCAAAGAGATTGGTAACGGACCAAATCCCGAGTATCTAGGCATGTCATGGACTTATAAAGCGGTGCGGCTCCTCTCGAGTGACCATTCATCTCTTCTCATTTTCTGAAATGCCCAACTGTGAAAAGCTTTCGAGCATCGACTGGTCGTCTTACTCCAATTTCACCTCACGCCACTATGCTGTTATCTCATCGCCAACAGTTAATGAGGCTCTTCCGAGTCAAATGAAGCCCAGAGAGCCTGTGGATCCCGTTATTCTGATTGGTAGTCAGGCTCCGAGCTGGCCACTGGCTCGGCTTACAGTACGTCTGATATACGTGTTCCTCCTCCGGTAGCTTTCTGTTCAATTCTGCTCGGCGCAACGGCTTTGATAGGCTACATCGAGAAACATTATTTATCCCGGAGCTCTCGAAGTGTAAAGGGGAGCGACGCAGTTGAAGATCTCGAGACCGGCGGCTCGGCCCTGCCTGGCTATGAGCTTGTGCCGCGGACGAGCTCTGAATGTGACCAGAGTCATTCGGGTTTCTCGTCGAAGCTTCTTTCTCCAATAGACCCGATACCGGAGGAGCAAAGCGCTGGAAGGAGGGAGGCGATGGATCCACCCCCTTATTCTAAGTCGGGGTAATGAAAACGATGCTATCTAGTTGACTCCGGGCACTTAGATCACACTGTTATCATTTATTAGGCATGTATCATATGAGCTCTTGAGATTATGGCTTTCGAGCCGGCGGCATTCGGAAGTGGCGGTGCGGGTCCTCAGCCCAATATGAACAAGCCTCAGCTGTGAAGGTACCCTCGAGTCTTGAGGACCCAAGCAAAGCTGCCTCTGCATGAAAGTTGTTTTCAAAGTCACCCTAGGTTCCAAGTGCCATCGCACCCCGTCAGCGCCTACGTGCTTGACGACTAAACGATATTCATGGCGAGCATGTGAGGATCCTTCACCCTTATAACGCATTACTGACATCTTCGCACACTTCCGATTCTCCCTACGATTCGCTCTCTTTTTCGTGTCGAGCTTGACTCTTGGCGTTCCCAGGTAAGCCACCGGGAGTTGTTCGCGTCCTTGATCGTCCCCGCACGGTCGACCGCGCCTGCACGTCACTTGCAAGCGGCAAACCTTCTACACAAGTCTAAGCTCGTCGATACACTCAACCTCACATATTGCTCCCTGCTGTGCTAATATCCAAGAAGTTGCTCTTCTCGATGCTGAGGTGGAACGGTTGATGCGGGACAAGGAAGCCCTTCGGATCCGGAAGTGCGGGCCAAATTGATAACCGGAGAACTCTGGCAGCGACGGCTTCTCCGAAAATGCACGCTGAAAAAGTTAGCTTTGCCCCAAAATATTCTCAAATATGGGCGTGGCTATCCCCAAAGCTTTTTGGGCAGATCCACTTGCCCTCTAACTGCGACCCTTACTTGCATAGAGCGAGGATTGTTATAACGACGCCACGCAAGGGCACTGTCAGCGGGTACGACACTCCCTCTTTCCATCTGCCTATCCTACTGACAATGCACAGTCAGTCCTTGCTCTCGCTGTTCGTCAAGCTCTTCACTCTCCCCCACTCCATCTTCACCGGTTCCAACCCTCGACCGGCTATTCCGATCCTCTCGTCAGACACCTGGGCGCAGTTCAATTCCACTCTCAGCGGGCGCTTACACCTCTCAACGACAGAATCGGGACCATGTGCCGTCAACGCAGCACTTCTTCAAGGTTTGACCTTCGAGGCCTCGGGAGAGAAGCTGGTGAGTAGGCGTCGATCCCGGGGGTTGTAAATCGTCGCCAGGACCGTACCAAAGCTCTCGTTTCCGTAGACGCCCTGGGAGCAATGTCAAGTCATTGCCGCAAAAGGTGGCAATAATGGCTACTATGTACGCGAGTTCTAGATCCTATGTCCTGCTAGTTGATTGCCTGGGTCTGACGCTTTTGCCGCGTAATCAAGGTCGACGCCCACACCACCGCAGACGTCGTCAACGCATTCCGCTTCGTCGACCAAACTGGCGTCCCACTCGTCCTCAACAATCTCGAGACCGAATTCTGCTCGTCTCCTTCTCCAAACACGCTCACGATCTTGACAGAATCTATGAACAAGGTTGCTTCCTTCTCGTTTTCTCAGCGATTGGCTAGACGCTGACCTGGTTCCCGGGGGGCTCAGCTCGACTTCATCCGGTCTTTCCAACCCCGGCAATGCTCCTCAATTCAATCCACACCCGCAATATCATTCTCTTCTGGAGCCTCACTGAAGAGCATATACTCCCTCGCCGAGCGAGAGCACGTCACGGTCGTCGGACCTACCGCTATCAACTTCGATTCCGCCCGCGGTGACTCCTTCTTCAAAGACACGACAAGCGTACTTGCCCCCGCTCTCGGCTCCGCTCTCGACAATCTGCTGGAAGTCGAGATCGTTACCCCCGACGGGCAGGTGAGGATCGTCAATCCGTGTCTGGAACCTGACCTGTGGTTCGCTATCCGGGTACGTTGACAAGGAACTTCCGCCCTTCGAAAATTTAATGAGGCTTTCTTCATGCGTAGGGTGGAGGTGTTAACAACTTTGCACTCGGTACGTGCCCCCACGTGTATTTTCGTCGAGGCTCGCGATGCTAATTGCGGTTGCTCCCCACTCTGGACACAGTGACCCGCATCACTGTCAAAGCTCACCCTCAGACACCTCTCACCGTGTATTCGTTAGCATTGGCATCCTCTCAGTCTAACACCCGGAGGGTCATCTCGGCTTTAGCTCAACACGCGCTTGAGATGGCGAAGAACGGCTGGGGCGGGTACGTCAGCGCTTCCGGCGTGCTGCTCGTCAACCCTACGTTCGGCGGCAACTTGGACACAGCTAAACAGAGCATAGGCGGACTCGTCAAGGACATGACTGTCGACGGAAAGGAAGAATGGGCGAGATTCGCTGACTTTGGGGAGTGGATCAGCTCAGAGGATTACGAAACGGTGCACGCTTTCGTCAAGGTAAGGCGGAGATCCAACCGTTTTGTCCCACATTGGGCGCTAATTTGAAGAAATGACCGTACCTTCTTAGCCTCTGCAAATTCCTAATCAAGCCATCTCATCTCGCCTTATCACAACTTCTCTCTTCAAAGACGTTTACGGCAAGCAAGATCTCGTCAAAGCCATCTCCACCCCAACCCAACGCGTCGACTCGTGGCTCGTCGCGCTCACCTTACCTTACGCCCACTCCGGCTCGACGACGTCGTTCACCCCCGCGCTCTACGACTCGCCCTGGAACGTGTACTTTCTCAGCTCGCTCGAGCCGGGCATGTCGAAGGAGGACCGGTTGGTGAGAATACGTGATCGTCGATGCCGTCGACATGCCCTTTGTCTAGATGCTAATCGACGGCCGGATCAACTCCCTTAGATCAAGCTCAGTGCAGTCGCCAAAGCGAACAACTTCCTGCGGTACTTGACCCCCGGGTCGGGCGTTTATTCGGAACAGGCTGATCTATCTGAGCCGAATCATGAAGGTCCTTGCGGCTCCGCTCGTTCGCGCCGAAATAACACGCACTGACGACGGGTGTCGGGGCCGGATTTCAGATGCGTTTTGGGGCGAGAATTATGCAGAGCTGGTCAAGATTAAGAAGAAATTGTGAGTGCGGCTCCACTGTTGCTGTCGAAGACTTAGATTTTGACATATTGGGTTTTCATTGACAAGTGACCCGCGGGGCGTATTGAAGACTTGGAACTCTGGCGAGTCCGTTTCGCTTCGTCCAGATGAAGACCGACTGTCTAATACCTTTCTTCGTCCTCAGTCGGATGGGAAGGACCTTCTTCAGATCCAAGGTTTACGTGTTACACACCGGCGAGACTTCAAGAAGTGCGGTGCGATAGGTATTGTCGATGATAGCGTGGATGATTTGGGCGTATTGAGCGATTTCTTGAGGTCGGTTGGGGCGACTCTATGGACGTATATATGTACATAAAATCTACACTATGCCAGAACGTCAACGCTTGTTCACAACTATGGGCATCGAAGACCTGTCGCGCGTATTGACGGATTATCCTCGAAGAGCCACCTCATCTCTTCATCGACCATATTGCGGGCTTGATCAGAGAGTCCTCCAAACTTCCTGATTGTGTCCCACCGATCGTCCTTGACCAGGTGACCTGGTCATCGCCGACAGCCTGGCGGATTCGATCGAGGGTCGCCCTGTATCTCACATCGACCACGTCAATGTGTAGCCTTGAGAGCTTCTGAGGCTTTCGGGGCCCCTTCTGTTCTGACGATGTGGCTTGCTGTTGCAGGTGTTTGTTGAGGGTCTCGTACCTCCCCCTCAAGAGCGCCAACACAGACTTGGTCGTGGTCCGCTCGTCGGTGATGTAAAGCTCCTGGAGGTTGGGCCACACCCAAGAAGACTCGTCTTTACCGGGACGTTTTGAAAGACGACGTAACATCACGTCCGTGTCGCAGTCTTGACCAATTGTGAGGGACGTCGCTGAATGCGCCCAGCGGAATAGGACATCTTTCGAGCCCCAGATGGCGTCTGGGTAGTTGTTCAGACTGATATCCATCCTCTTTGGATCTTTCGGGAGCGGAAGGTGATGCTTCAACCAGAGTAAGAACCCTGGGTGCTCGTCCGGCGCGAGTGTGAGTTCCAGCTGGAATACGATTGTATTTTCGGAATCTGTCCCAACGAGACAGAACCTTTCACCGGAGAGGGAAAGTTCAAAGCCGGTCGTTTGCAGGATGATTACTTGTAGGGATTGGGATTGCGGGCTGAAGATAGCTGGGACTGATGACATGGGCTCGAAGGATGAAATGTGGACAACGGAGAAGTGGGATAGGGAAGGCGCTGTGATGGAGCGGAGGATGGAGTGAATTGCGATGGCTCCGATGTGTTCTAGAGTGAGATACTTGAGTTTTGTCAGAGCGATGCTTCCTTCTTCAACCTCCAAGCTGTCCGAGCCTATTTCTAGTACAAGCTGGATAAGGCTCAGCTCCTCTAGCTTCCGATTGGACCCGAGAGCCTCTAGAATGTCTGAGATCCTGATCCGCGGCACTCCTCCGGTCCCCCGTATTTCTCGAAGATCAAGAGCTCGCAGATGACCCCACTTCATAGTCTCCCAGGAGAATGGCATCCCTTGGATTCGAACTTCCTCCAGCCCTACCGCATGACCGGCGAGGAGGGTTACTGGCGGACCCAACCACAGTCCGATTTGACGTTCCCATTCAAAGTTGACATGGACACGTTTGACGTTTATTGCAGACACTGATAGGATAGTCTGGGCTGTCCCGGGGTGTCGTGTGACAAGGGAGACCGACTGCCACCGAGCGAGGTGCTGCACCGCCGCCCCACGGCGGGTCTCCCCGGACTCGATGTCTTCGTCCACTGTCTCAGATAGTCTGAATGCAATGTCAAAGCTGACATCCAACAACATATCTTTGGCTCTTCTCATCGCTAAGTCCAATGGGTACGACGCATCGCCATCTGAAATCTCCACCCTGGTCCAGAAACTTGGAGTTCCGGTGATAATATTGCGCCAGGCTGTCGACACGGAAGCAATAGCATGAAGCTTTCTGTAGTACGGCGTAGCCCCTGCGATTAATATGTGGCCCTCTAAAGCGTAATGGAAGATCTCCACCATGATCTCTGGAGGTAGTTGACCGACAGGAGACAACGAGTTTCACTGGGTTTTGGCTTCCACGATCTGTGCACGTAAGGTATCGATAGACCTTAAAATGGCCTCGATACCGACATCAATCTTTCTCTGCATAGCAAGGAAACTGTCACGACTGAGTGTAAACAAACGCGGACATCGCTGTTGAGAATGCTCTGACCTCAGCGTATTGGACTTCTGTTCCTCAAAAGCTTCCACATTCTGACTCTCGAGGGCAGTTTCCAAAGCCGCATAGGTTGCAGAAAGTATGGTTGCTCTTGAAGTAGCCCACATCTTGAAGGAGAGTGGTTGACAATGGTGTGAGTCAAGGTCAAAGACTCATAGCTGCGCCTAGACTCTCAGTAGTCTACTTTGTGCAGCGCCGGTCAGGGTCCTACTGGTCAGGTCTCCAAAGGTAATCTGACACTGACACCAACACCAACACTAGATCCTATTAATGAGAAACGACTTTGGGTTATATACAGTGTGACCTGAGACGTTTATATACCATCGACTATGAAATGCTAAAGTGCGTATATCTGTATCCACCTATCGACGAATAGTCCTAGACCATGTGATACTATCCTCACCGACCATCTCTCGAATGTGTTTCAAAGTCTTCTTGTGTTTAATGTTAATAACCTCGATATGTATCCTCGCAAGCTTCTTAGGTTCTTGTTTCCTTTGGTCCGCAGCTTGGAGCGCCAACCGCGGAGGTCCGGACGAACCCTGCATTTGCTGACCACCGCCGACGGACCCGTATCTCGCTTGCAAGAAGCTTGATACATGTCCTGTGTTGATTTTCGAGTCGGTGATGCACAGCTCCTGTAGGTCCGGCCATAGCCAGAAGTCGTCATCCCGCTTTGGCGCCTTCGAGAGACGGCGCAGGATGGAGTCCGCGCCGCTCGCTGGGCCAATCGTAAGGCAAGTTGCCGATCGCACCCAAAGGAATATGTCGCTCTCGGGAGCCCAAGCGGTCATTAGGCTGATATCCATTCTCTTTGGACTCGAGGGTAATGGGATGTACCGTATCAACCAGTGCATGAGCTCTGGGAGCTCATCGGAAGGGAGTCGAAGGTCCATCTGGAAAGTTGGACAATCTCCGGGACCCGCGATGAGCCGAACATTCTGAGTCGAAAAGGATATTTCGAATTCGGTCGCGAGGAGGATCGTTTGTTGGAGGGATGGGATATGAGGGGTGAGAAGATTTGGAATCGACAAGATGGGCGAGTCAGACACGAGGTGTACTACGGAAAATTGGGACAGAGCAGGCGCTCTGATGGAACGAAGGATGGATTGGACTGCGGCGGATGATGAGCCGATGTGCTCCAGGGTAAGCGACTTGAGCTTGGATAGAGTGATGCCTCCCTCTGGGACCGCGAAGTTGTCCGAGCCATCAGGTAGGAAGACTTCCACGAGGCTCAGCTCCTGTAGCTCCGGGCATGCCCTTAAGGTAGTTAGAATGTTAGAAATATTGACCCACGGGAAGTCGATAGGATTTAATATGTCGCGCAAGTCGAGAATCCGCAGGCCTTCTAAGTTGCTATCTTCCCAAGAAAATGGCATTCCTTCGATTCGGAGTTCTTGCAACCCGCTTGTGTGGCCATTGAATAAGGTGATTGGGCGAACCGACCAACCGGAATCTTCGTCCGAATCTGGATCCCAATCGAGCTCCACTTGAAGCCGTTGGACCGTTGTTGCAGGTGCCACGATGAGATCACGCGCCGTGTCTCCGCAGCCAGTAATAATGCCTAGCGACCGCCACCGAGGCAATTGACTGAGTGCCCTGTGAAAATCATCCCTCATGGCATCCAGGCGATGCTTCTCCGATGGGTCGAGATACGACGTACTGGACAGGTCATATACATAGCAGCTGATATCCAAGGGACCTTCCTGGGAATGTTTGAGGGATGATGCCAAGGGATATGCCTGGCAGTCGTCAACGAATTCCACCCTGCGCCAGAAACTTGGAGTTGCACAGACGATGTCTCTCCAGGCCGTCGAGACTGAGGCAAGGTACTGGAGGGTCTGGTAGTACAGTACAACCTCAGAGAGCAACTGACGGCTCTCTAGGACGTAGTGGAAGATCTCGATGATGATCTCTAGGGGTAGTTGGTTGATCGCAGACAACGAGTTCCGTTGACTGCTTGCTTGAATGATTTGCGAGCGTAGCGTATCGATGACGGCTCGCATAGCATCAATATTGGAATCGATGAGTTGCTGCTTTCCACGAGAACTATGTAGTACAGATGTCAGTCATTCCGCCGCCACGGCGAATGAGGGTCCCACCTCGTAAGAGATTCTGATAGCTCTAACGATTTTGCATCTTGATCATCGAGCGCGAACTTTAGGGCCGAATAAGCTGTGGATAGTACGCCTGATTTTGAGGCGGCCCACATTTGGAGGAAGGTGGGTGGTTGACGGTTATATTACGTGAGTCGCGGCGGCGTTTGTCCAACTTGTTCACGGGTGTGCGAATTCCCCCGTTTTCAGTTTTGGCCAGTGTCCGGAACGCAACAGCCCTGATAGCTATAAAAATACACTCAAGTGGAACGATTGATCTTGCCAGACCTTCTAAATTCCCTTCCTCATCCGGACAGCTTGTCATAATCGACAAACAGCTCATCTGAGTATACGTGCTCGTAAACATAAGTACTGTACCATCTCGACCATAGGCTCGTCACGCCGTCACGCTGGCCTCCGAGCCGAGCCTAATCGGTGATTTGGTCACGCGTCACGCCTCCCTTCTGAGCCTATTTTCATGCACGGCTCCCCAAAATTGGCCATCGGGGTTACAGTAGCGGAATTACTAAATTAAGCAATTTTTCGGGCGCTTCACGCCCTAGATCCCTTAATACGAGCCTAAAACGGGGCTCGGTCACGCGTCCCACTAACCTGCGAGCCAGCGAGCCTACGGTTGAAATGGCCACGCTCGGACCCCCGCGAGCCTATGGTCGAAATGGTACTGTATATGCAGATTGATTGTTGACAGATGGGTTTGCATGAACTGATATAACTTTGAAGAGCATAAGGGATACATACAGTAGGGTAGAAATCCATATGTGTACGGTAATAAGGAGAAATGCATGTGCAGAGATCGAGACGCCGGGAGCATGGTTACAATAGATTAATTGGACTTCATGGACACTTCATTCTGAGGAGAGACTGGCGTGGAGGACGGTGTCTTGACCCGATTATGCAGAGGAGTCTTGGGACCGAACCCGTTGCTAGTCAAGTTCTTCCTTTCCTTTTCTTCAAATTTCCGCTTCAACCGCTCTCGGCCGGTACCTTCTCGGCCGCCCTTGTACTGTTTCCGCGAAAAGTACCCCTCCTCCTCTTTGATACCAGGGATGAGATCGACGTCCGTTTCATCTGGCTCAAGCATCCCTTCTTCGTCCTTGATGGGAAGCAAAGCCGGCGAGATGACGAGCTTGCGCGCTCGACGAACCACGGACGCCTTTCCTTTCCCTTTCGAAGTGACTGTAATCCCAGGCTCGATGGGGTCCGACCAAAGAGCAGATCCGGACTTGACCGGAGGTCCAGTTGGGGTCGCACCGTACGAAAA
>WSUD01000492.1:0-14821 GCA_019633495.1 Tulasnella sp. 427 | reverse complement strand
AGCATCCTCGACGGCAAGGGTAGTCCAGAGTTCGGAGAAGGGAAGGATGTCCAGTTGGAATCTCCGCTGATAGCGAGTTCCGTGTTCATAGTGCGCGAAGAATTGTTTGCTTCCCGTCGCCCTTCCCGTCACCTTTCGGAGCAATCGAGGTGGAAAGATGTTGAAGATACAGAACCAGAACTTGGGGTCCGCTTCAATGATGATATTCCATCTCTTGCATGCAAGTCTTAAAGACGAAAGATCGGTGTAGTAGTTGATGCCTTGTGGGTGTCGCAGCGAAATCGCTGCTGAGCGGATTCTCGTCTCCAAATCAATTGCATATTGGAAAATCCGGACGAGCAATTCAGTTGGAAGGGAATGGATGCGTGAAGCTACTGAACCGTTGTTTGAGCCTTGCGGGTACAGCAAGTAATCAGCTCATGAGATGGACAGGTTAAATGAAGAGACCTACGACTATCGGTCATCGTGAGGGAAGAAGGCACACTTGTTCGATTTGACTCACTCCAACCGTGAGAGGTGGCCGATTACTTAAACGACGCCATTTCATGATTGACCAAGTGTATCCTTGATTTAACGGTTACGACCATCGCGAACCGATCAATTAGACTGTCACGCCTACGCTGCACAACCTGCACTCACTCTTTCCGGCTCGCACAGTATGAACGGTTAGTCACACGTTCAACCAACCTCGACCGCTGCCGAAAACCATTCGGACTCTACGTTCATGTGTACGTCGATCTTCAGCTGGTCCATCATTAAGCATCGTTTGGGCCTCCGTTTCTGAAACCGTGCGGGGACTGTCCTGAAGGCAGCGCTTGGTTACTCAGCGCGTGTCCTGCATACGGCATCCGATGCGCGCCTCTTGCCGGATAAACCGCCGGCCTGTGCCAGACTCCCATGTGGAATTACAAAAGCGTTACAAAGCGCGGCGCTTGTGTGGACGATCATCCTCGACTTCTCTTCGGTCTTGGCGCTGCACAGCCTCACTTCTCGCCCCTGAACCGGCGGAACACCTACCAGCGATAAAAAGCCAAAACAGGTGGGCTTTCTACTACTCACCAGATTTCCCCCTTCTCACTTCATATCACCCTCATCCAAAATGCCTTTTCTCGACCGGCTCAATCAAAAGCTCGACAAATGGAACGCCAAGCTAGAGCAACTCAACGCTCAACTCGAGCAACAGCAGCAGCCGCAGCAGCCGCAACAGCAATCGTCGTGGTCGACATCAACGTCAACTCAATCACCTCCAGTATATCCTGGTCCGCCACCACCGCTCCCACCGAGACCTACCAGCTTCCAATCGCCTTCCGCTCCCACCGCGATTAGTTCGGTGAATGGCTCAGGCACGACCAGCACTTGGCAGGCTCCGCCACCTCCATCTCCAGCCACAAACACCACCTGGCCATCCCCTCCCACCGAGGCTTGGCAGACTCCGCAGGCGCAACCCAGTATAGACTCTTTCCAAGCGACCCCAACGCCTCCAGCCGTAGTTCCTGTCGCACCTGTGCGTCAGACAACACCTCCCGCACCCCAACCAGCGCACGCCACTGGTTCCCCAGCTCCAGTGTCTTCTAGCTCGAGTCTCTCTATCACCCTCACGTCGGACTCTAGCGGCGAGTTGGAAACGCTCCCGATCCTCCAAGAAACCATTGACGCCCACAAAGCCATCGAAGCTGCCACCCCTCCCGACGTGACCTCCGAGTACGAATCCCACCTTAAATATCTCCTAGACGCAATCTCAAAAACGCAGGCAACCACTGCGGCGCAAGCGGAAGCTGCTCGTTCTGCACAGTACAGCCAAGAAGTCTTCTCAGGCGGAACGGACGCGTGGCTCCGAGTGTGCTACGGCCCCGCCGCCCAAGCGTATCGCGTCGGTTTGTCCGAAATCGAGAGGAATTACTGGGAGATTGTCCGTTGTAAGCGTGACGGGATGGGTGAGGGCGATGTCCTCGAGTGGGCTCGAGCTATGGATATGAGCTTCAGAGGGTGCGAGAGGCTCAGAATGGATTGGGATCAGTTGGAGCGGGAGAAAAGAGATCAGGAGAGCACTGCGAAGTCGACTTGGTTATACGATAACCGACAGGATGAAGGGGTATACGACGCTGTCCAACAGGTAGGTGATACAGTATACTCGAAGACCAAGAGGAGTTCTAACGAGTCTATGCAACAGGTGGAACGGACGAAGAACTACCAAGACAAAATCATCCAAGCCGAATCGTCCTCCGCAGCCTACGCTCGTGCCAACCAATACGCGACCGAGATCGTCGGACCTTTCCTCCGTTCCTTCATCTCATCCTGCACAACACGTCGCACGACGATTGGCAACGTCATCTCCTCCCTCTGCGCACTACTCCCCACCCCACCCGACCCAAAGGACGTCGACAACGTACCCCCTCTCACACCGAAAGCCTCCGAAGCCTTCACGCGCCAACTCCGAGAAACCGCCAACGCCTTCGTCACGCTCACTTTCCGGATCAACAGGGTCCACGAGCGGCTCGACGACCTTGACAAAATCCTGCAGGAGTCCTCTCACCAAGCCGAGCTTGACTCCCTGTTACTCAAGCACTACGACCCGAACGACACGTGGGGGAACCAGTCGGCGTGGGACGCACGGAACGCCCGGCAGAACGCCCAGTCGTACGACACGATGGCGCTCGTCAACGCCCAAATCGCCGCGCGGGACGCGAGGAGAGACGAGGCGCAGGCCGTGGTTAAACCTTGTTGGGACCGCATCGTCAAGTGGGAGCGTGATCGGAGGAACGAGTTGATGCTCAGAGCCGCGCAGGGACCTGGTGGGGCGGCGTTTTTGAGCAACATGTTCGCCATGCAGCATGCGAGTGCGATGGGCGTGATTAGCAATATTGGGAGCTCGAATACGACTTGGGAGATGAAGTATACGGATCGATATGGAAATGTGAGGTATTAGTTGTGATGTCGACTTCGGCTCGACGCCCTTGCTACCAGCTCTTGTATGGGCAAATAGAGCGGTGTATGATGTATATTTGTTACGCAGTCCAGGTTATTGTAATGAAAGCATACACGTTTGGTCGTTCCATCATCGTTCTTTACTCTGCGCAACGATCGTCGATGAGGCCTCCCCGCTTAGCGACCACCTCGAAGTCTTAAGGGCTCCATCCCTTCATCCTTGCAATTTATGTCTCCGTGCGCCAGCTCAGATGACGTCAAGTGGACTTGGTAACTCACCCGGTGAAGCTCCTCCGCCTGGTGATTGAGATATAAGCGATCTAACATCAATGTTAACTCCCTCGCCTCTTGCCATTCCGCGCGGACAGTGTTCTTCCAGTTTAGTAGAAGTCCCTTTACTTCGCCCTGGTTGTAAAACGTAATCGCCGACCTCACAAATAAGGGGTACAAGTTCGCCCTGGTCAACCAGTTTGGAGGGTTCTGTCCAGGATCGGAGTATTTACCCGTGAGGCTGACTTCTTGAAGAGTGTCTTCCATACGGAACGCTTGTAGCTTGAAGGGGTTGGTCACGACGAATAGAACACGCCCTCCTTGATCCGCATCTACAAACTTCCCGGACATGTATCGTCAGCTTGTGATCTCGATGGTCATAGGGGAAGGGAAGACCCGCCGTGAGGATTGAAGACGTAAGTTACGAGACACTTACATTCAAGAACAACGACCGGCCCTTATCTAGCTCTCCGCGTTTGGCGGCCTCGAGACGCTTCTTCCAATCAAGCTCCTCATGGGAAATCATCTTTTTAAGAAGATCTGTCGGTAAGGCAAACGTCCACCATTTGCGGTGGAAGTTTTTTCCGTGATTAGGACACACTGAAAAGGATTTTTAAGCCTTCTTGACATCATTCTGCTTTGAGAATGTGACGCACGCCAGAGAAGGTTTTCTGCACAATCGCTCCGCGCCTCCAATACGTGCAGCTCTGTGGCCAATTGACTCATAGCACGCCACTGTCGTCAAAGGAAAGGTGAGCGTGAATGGGTTACGGGAAGGTCCAAACGTACGTGGCTACTATACCGCGACAATTGTGGGACGACGTAGGCTTCGTACCCATCACGAGGGTAATGGCACAGACAGCAGAAGAGGCGGTCTTTCGATTTCAGCCCGTCTGTCTCGGCGTCGAGGAGAGCTTCCGTCATCACGTTTATGCTGCCCTCGCTTCCATAATCCCCGAAAGCCCAGTCGCTAGTATCTTTGGCAAACTCTTCGTCCGACTCTTCGTAGGAACTCTCCGCCCTGGGAGAGATAGGCGACGGTACGTGCGCAACCTCTTCAACAGAAGCGTTCCAAGACATTGGATCGACAGAGATGCTGCTGAATGAGTTGCTGTGGATGTGGTTGTTCCGACCTAGTCTAAGCTAGGGCTTTCACACGCCGACCGCTTGTGGCACCTTGTTTTCCGCTCTGAATGGGCCTGCCTATCCATCGACCACCACCACGCGACGGCGTACCATTAGATTACTAAGCTCGATGACATCGCTGTGCGCAGCAGCGTTGTTGGTTTTATAGGAAAATGTTACGGTGAACCCACTTTCTGATAGTTTTTGTTTGTTTGTTTACATTGATGATGTTACTGAGGCGTTGTTGGAAAACTTAGCCTGAGACTACAGACGGTGTACTAATTACATGAACCTAAACGGATGGTGTGTAGTGATAGGAGTAAAGGCCTCCGCTACTCGTGTTCTGAATGTTTGCAACGTTTATGTGGTTGGATAATAATACAGGGTCGTGGAAGGCTGTTGCCATCGTTCCGTGTATCAGCTTTGTGAACATCCTTCCGAAGCCTCAAATCTTTAATCGATATACAGTAGTGTACTAGACTGATTCCGTAGGTAGTTTGGGTTACAGTAAAGCTAATAATTACAATCAACTACCCGACGCCGGCATGTCATGGTTTAATTCGAACGTCACTCAGCTCCAGTACACTGCCAAACAAGCTTTGCAGCTCCACTACGTCCGCTCGATCCATCATACCCTCGCTGATACGGAGACTCTGTAGGTATGCCAATGATTCACCTTTGTTGTGTATCGGGGCTCCCTGTTTGACGGTGAATCGTGATCGAACCATGCCCATGAAGCCTTCCGGTAGAAGAGCCTGCGTATTGTGCACCCCATGCAGCCCAAGTCGCTCTACATTCGCAAACAGCCACCGAGCTTCATCATCACTGGGCGTGTAGGGTGAAGCGATAGCGTCGAACGGAGCGGAGTTCGCAAGAGCGAGAAGGGACGTCCTGCATTCCATCTCCAGTGAAGTGATGTTGGGGAAGAACGAGTCAAGAACGCCGAGAAGCGGACTGAAATCGAACGCCACACTCCATTTTAGTCGTAGAGTTCGCACTTTGACTCCGCTGTGCTCCGCGTAGGGCTTGAGAACGTCCGTCGCGAACTGCAATGTGGACGAGCGGTCGAAAAAGCTGAGCCCCTTCGCTAGCAGAGTCAAGTCCAGATTCCCAACTCGGACGCCAACGCCGTTGGCTTCTTCTCCTGACGAATGAACCTCAATGGTCACTTTGTCTCGGCATATAATGGCCGTACGGTCCAGTGTAATCGCGACCCAGGGATGATCCACCGTGACTGTGTCAACCGGCTGCCGGATGGTAACGGTGGTTGAAGCCGGCCAGATGATCACTTGCACTAAATCAAGAGCTTCTGGGCAGTGACTGAATTCTAATGAAGAAAGGAGTGGGAGAGGGACGGAGATTGGCCCGTAGCGAGGTTTGAAGTCTAGTGTTTCGCAGCAGGAAACACGGAGGAGCTCGAGGCGAGGGGAAGTGCATAGAATGTTGAAAAGCCCTTCTCCGAAGTGAGGACAGCCTGTTACCTCGTGGAAGCTGATCTCCCGCAGATTATTGATCGAAAACCAGGTCCACGAGAATACAGAATCGTAAACGATGAGGACGTCCAGGAGAGGTATAGATCTCGAGGGTTGAACATCTTGAGATCCACCTGAGATATACGTGGTAGGTCCGTCATAGTCAATGAACAGACTTCGT
Source organism: Tulasnella sp. 427 (assembly GCA_019633495.1). Lineage (NCBI taxonomy): Eukaryota > Fungi > Basidiomycota > Agaricomycetes > Cantharellales > Tulasnellaceae > Tulasnella > Tulasnella sp. 427. The sequence goes on along the minus strand of WSUD01000492.1, from coordinate 8,848 downwards.
AGCTTGGGCATAGGCCAGGACATTATCGTCTGTATTTCCTTCGGGTCGACGGTCCAAAGACGAAGGTGAACCCACGACTCCGAGAGCTTTGCGACGCTTTCAAAAAGTGCCGGATCGTCCCGCGACGGTATGTTATTCGTCAAGTATTCCACAGCGAGGTTCTGGTATCTTGGGCCGCGTTTCATAATCCGTTCGAACAAAGCGGGTGGGAGAGAGTTCGATAAGAAGCTCCAGAATGCCGAGTTTGATTCAATGACTGCTTTCCACTTCTGGCATACTGTGCATAGACGCGATAGAAGGATATAATAGCCGTGCACGTACGGCGCATAGGTACTACCGTCTTGCAGTTGGCGTCGTAGGTCTGCGGGAAAGGCGAACTCGAGGATTGAAGTGAGAAGTTCCAAGGGAAGTTTATGGATTCCGATTTCCCCTTCATTGTTCAAACTACAGTTCAGTTCATCTAATGTCAGCTTAGAGCAAGTGGACTTACGAGACATCGTCACAACCTGTTCAGCCGTTTGGTCACAAGTACTGGTGGCAGTGGATCACTTAAATTTGCTGTTATATCATGTTTGTTCGAGCTCTGAAACTCGACTCGGAGGCATCGGGATCTTGGAGGTTCTTAGATTGACAAAACACTAGATAGTTGAGTACATTACAGGTCCAGACATCACGAGATCCAAATTCCATCCGTGAAAAGGGCTTTGAGTTCCTCTGCTGTGCTGCTCGGGAGCCTGCAACCCTTCAGTCGTATCGTGCGTATTTGAGAAGGCAGGATTGCTGGGTCATCGCTTGGAGTTAATTCGCTGCTTGAGGCAGGCGGAGTGCTGCGTGATCGAAGGGTTTGTATGATGCTGTCCGCAAGAGGCCGATAGCAACGGCCCCAATCTACGGCGAGCGTGTTAAGCTTGGGCAGTAACAAGCGACTTCCACCATCCCCTTCCACACACTGCTGGGACAAAACTTCGAGACAATCATGAGTCACTGCTGTAGTGGGGAAAGCTAGGCATTCAAGACGTAGTGATCTGATGTTGGGAAACAAGAGGTCGAGGCGTTGAATGAGTGGTCCGATGTTCCAGGCCAAGTCCCAATTGAGCAGCAGACTCATCACCGTCGCTCCGCTGGTGTCAGAGAACAGCTTCAGGAGCTCGGCGCAGAATTGGACCGTGGGTTCGAGGAGGTAACGTTGTGAGCCTGATTGTAATGTCAGGTCGATGCTCCCTATGCTGATACGAACTGCCTCGCCGGGTAAAATGACTATCGAAAGGTCTACAGTGCATTTGAAATCGGTGTGAATGAGGGCAGCGGCTACCCACTGATCCTGTGTTGAGAGGATTTCGGCTTTTTCGCGGACGACGACTTTTGTGGGAGTTGGTGAGCTTATCGCTTGCAGAAGGTCGATGGCTGTCGGACTTTCCAAGAATTCGACCATTGTCAGGCGAGGGAGATCAATGGAAGACAGTTGGATTGGTGAACTGAAAGCGTTGCGGCACAACCGAAGTCGAAGAGATTCTAGGCGGGACGAGGACCGGAGGAAGTCGATGAAGCCTTGACTAAAGTACGGACATGAAAGATAACAGTTAACGGTGACATGCACAAGGTTTTCGATTGAGATCATGGTCCAGGGGAACACGGAGTCGGTCACCCTCAGGACTTCGCATTGCATTTGAATAGGGCGGGAAAGCTCCTCTAATCCGACGAATGCGGAGGTTCTTGCTGAGTGATGAGCCTCGACATGGTGCAGGCAAGGCGTAGGCTGGGATATAATCTGGAGCAAGTCGTTGGCAAGTGCGAAGCGGATGATGACGAACGTCCAGAACTGGGACAAGTCCATGAATGCAGTATGATTATCTGCATCCACTATGGTCCTGCACAAGATTGGAACCCATCGGTCACCATTTCTCAGCTCTACTAGGAGATTCTTGGTGCCAGGGGCCCTTGTGGTCACGTTGTGGACCAGTCGAGGTGGAAAGGTATCGGACATGTAGATCCAGAACGCCGGGTTTCGCTCGACCATGCGATTCCATTTCTTGCAGACCAGGCGTACGCAAGCCAGTTCTTCATAGTATTTAACAGCCTCTCCTTGGAGTAAGATCAGGCGTTCACCGTTGATTCGCTTGTCCAGATTGACGGCCCATTGCAGTATCAAAGTCAGCAACTCTATTGGTAGACAGTCCAGTGACGACTTCGCGGGTCTAAGGATTGCATCTACCGCACAGATAAGGCAGTTAGAGAGGATCAAGTGATCTCAAGAGATGAACAAACCAGGAGGTAGAGCCATATCCCGAGCAGGAGTGAGGATGGCTCGCAGTTTACATCGCGATTGGAAACGGAGTCTTGGTAATCACCGAGTTCACAGGCTGCGACTTCATAGGAATGGCCCGCTGATGCAAATTACGTAGCGAGCAGTTACTGTTCCCCTTTGAAATCAAAGAGAGATGTCTATTGAATGTGTGCGCTCAAGACAAGAGTCTGGAGATGTAGGGTAGACCTATTCCGGCAAAGACTTGGCCACACAGTTGTCTCGGACGTTTTCGACCTTGATGTCCATCGTTAGGGCCTGCTTTATCAGTCGCTAATTTCATTTGACAAGGTAGTAGGTACTGTAACGTCGATGCCTTGGGAGGCTCGATGTGGCCGATCCGGCTTCGCTTGGCTGATTATTTATGGGCGCCAGGAACTGGACGCCAAGCCGCCAAGCAAATCGATATAAAATAAACGCCGAGACGCCGCTCACGTCCCTCCCTCTGTGTTCCCGCCAAACTCACCATAGTATTTTATTCACGAAGTCGACTCCTCTTCCGCTTCTCTAATGTTTACTCAGAAGCTCACGTTGCTAATGCTGGCGTTGCTTTGCTCAAACGCAAGCGCTCTTCCATACATCGGACCAACACGAACGCTCAAATCAAGGTGGACAACCGTCCATGAAGCACGAGCTGAATCATCTTCACCAACGTCAACCGACGCGGATGTGCTGAACGGTCCAAAGGGCGTAGCAATCAAAGTTTGTGAGTGCTCGAAGAGCTCGATAAACGAGCGACGGGCTGAGAGGCGGGTCTCTTTTTCGGTGTGGCCGGGCAACGGATTTCAAGGCATCATCCTGTTCTTCGCCGCCCTGCTCGCGTTCGGAGTCGCCATGAAGTGCGGCTGGAAACCTCAATGCAACGGCCCCAGGGCAGCCCTAGCCAGGCGTAGTCGTGGTTGGAAGCGAAAGGATTCAACGCCAGTTCCGGCACCGGCACTCGCGGTCCCCACGACGGAGGCTTTAACGTACGAGTCGCCAACGATCGTCGATGCTGCACCCCGCGAACACGATCCGATGTATGACTCGATCTACGACAAGCTGGACGGCTGGGCACCTCCACCGCCGCCTAAAGATACGCCTCATCCGACGGTTTCGAGCACTTCGGTTGGCAAGCCACCACACACCGGGGAAGCGCCGCGAAAGGAAGCGGTGTCAGAGCATCGTAGCCACGTCGAGCCTACTGAAAGGGCAGAGCCAGTCCCTCCTCCATATCCTGGGAAGCCTGCTGCCGCTGATAGCTGGAAGCAGGGCACGACGACCGCTGCGGATTCGGAGGGCTGGAAGCAGGGCTAGGCTATCTGGCTGACGCTTTGTACGATATTTTGACTACTTACGAATGCTATCACACCATCAAGCTACAAGTATAGCGAACGCCTCTTGCCATTACGGAGGATAGGCCAGGCGATCAGCACAGTAATAGTTTGTGGATGCACGCGTAACCAGAGGTCTTTGCAGCTCACTGGTTATTGTACATTATGCGATTCTCCTACTCAGTAGTTATGGAGCTATAGCGGTGAGGGCGCTTGGCTTGGCTGATTATCTATGCGCGGCAGGAACCCAAGCCAAGCCGCCAAGCAAATCGCTATATAAACAACGCCGCCTCCTCGCCTTGCGTTCACCCTTTCGGGCTCCTGCAAGATCATCTTACCGTTTTCAGGACGCGGACATCTTTCTCTCCCCCTCCCCCCCAATGGCCTCTAAAAGTCTCATGTTGCTGACACTGGCGTTGCTGTGCTCCCACGCAAGCGCTCTTCCATCCATCGTACCAACTCGAACGGTCAAACCAGGGTGGACGACCGTCCATGAAGCACGAGCTCGATCGTCCACAGCGACAACAACGACAGTAGTGGTCCACCTGACCGGCGCACAGGCGGTCGCAGTCGAAGTCTGTGAGTACTATAAGACCTCGACGGACGGATGATGAGGCTGAAAGGCGGGTCTCTTTCCGTGGTTGGAAACGAACTTTCAAGGCAGCGTCCTGGCCTTCGCCGCCCTGCTCGCGTTCGGAATCGCCATGAAGTGCGGGTGGAGATGCACGTGGAACGCGCCTAGAGCAGCCCTAGCTAGGCGGAGTCGTGGTCGGAAGCCTCCGACGCTTGCTAGAGCACCGGCACTCGCAGTCCCAACGACGGAGGCTTTGACGCATGCCGCGCCTACGACCGTCAACGCTGCACAGCGTGGACACCATCCCGTCTACGATAAGCTAGACGGCTGGGCTCCTCCGCCGCTTCTTAATGAGCCATCCCATCGTGTCGACTCAAGCTCGTCGGTTAGCAAGTCACCGCACACCGCGGAAGCGCCACGGCATGTGGCGTCGTCGGAGAGTCACAGCCACGTCGAGCATAACGAAGTGACTGAACCAGCCCCCCCTGCCTATTCTGGAAAAGCTGCTGCATCTGACAGCTGGAAGCAGGGCACGACGACCGCTGAGGATTCGGAGGGCTGGAAACATGGCTAGGTGTTCTGGGTGACGGTCTGTACGATATTTGACGATGCTATCACGCCATTAAGCTACAAGTACAACGAACGCATTTTATCATTGTATAGCTCTGGGTACCAGCGGTGTTGGAGGGAAGGCATATGCGCATGCCGGGCGGTTAGCACAGCATCCCAAAATAGGGACACTTAGGCACCAGGCACGTGCTTGCCAAGACACCAAGCAAATCACTTTATAACCGACCGAACGAACATGCCGATCTCCTCACCTCCGACGGCTCAAGCGGCCCCTTTCAACGACGCCTACAACGCTGAGGCATACGAACAGCAAACGACCGTGATGAACGCTCAACAGCTGCTTACCCTGGCTTTCGCTGCTCTATGGTTGCCGCATGGGTACGGTTTCCCTACCCAGACGAAGGAACTCCCGGGGACGAGTGTATTGAGGGCACGATTACGGGTTCCAACGACAAGTGCGGCTGATGATAATGGGAAACCTAAAACACCGGGGCAGATAGCAGGGGCCGTCAGTACGTCGATCTCACCTACCATTCTGTTCATCCACGGTTTAACCCTTTCCACTTTCGGCAAGCGCAGTCACGGTTGTCATTGTCGCATTCGGGTTCGGCTTCTTGTATCTCAAGAAAAAGGGCACCAAGTTCCACTGTCACGGCGTCAAGCGGGTGCTCGCTCGAAAGAGTCGTGGGCAACACGTCGCGCCACCACCCTCGACGACTCCAGCTGCCCCTCTACCGATGGGACATCACGGCTCAGCGACCGGAGCCCCGAATAGCCCTGCTTTCGCCAGCTTAGACGGATGGAAAGCTCCAGCGACGCCGCAAGCAGAAGCGGTACACATGGTCCCTGCCTCCGCGTACCAGGGACCGTTTAGCAATTTGGATGGGTACGATCACCAATCGCCTGCTCATACCCAACCGATTCACAAACTACCAGCCGAGAAGACCTCATCTTCAGCACCGCCTTCGGTACCACCACCGTCCTATCCCGAGCAGACTTACGCTGCGGACAGTTGGAAGCAGGGAACGGAGGCGGAGGCGGACTTGGATGGGTGGAAGCAAGGGTAGAAGGCGTGTCTACGAGCGGAGATGAAGAGGTTGGGAACTACAAACTTCATATCCTAGGCGAATCTTTGAACAAATCCAACCATTCTCTTAACTATTCATCACCAGTATCGCCGTCCGTCCTCTTTGGGAAAGCTAATTCATCGACTTCTAATTCACCACATATTCCCTGATTGGCCCCGACCGTCCGTTGATTTCTAAGCGCGTTCTCTTTCGTTCTTGGATATGGGATTCAACGATCGTGGACACCATCCCGGCTACGACAAGCTGGACGGCTGGGCTCCTCCGCCGCTTCTTAACGAGACCTCTCATCGTGTCGACTCGAGCTCGTCGGTTGGAAAGCCACTACACACCACGGAAGCGCCCCGAAAGGAAGCGGTGTCGGAGCATGGTAGCCACATAGAGTCTACGGAAAGAACTAAGCCACTCCCTCCTCCATATCATGGAACACCAGCTGCATCTGATAGCTGGAAGCAGGGTTCGGTTATCTGGGCGACGGTCTGTACGATGTTTGATGACTTCCTAATGCCATTGACTATTAAGCTCCAAGTATAATGAGCGCACATTATCATCATGGCTCTGAGTCCCATCGTTCTGTGAGGGAGGGCAGGTTAGCACAGCATTCCAAATTGGGAACACTGAGGCACCAGGCACGGGCTTGCCAAGGACGCCAAGCAAATTACTTTATAACCAACAGCCAAACTGAACGAACATGCCGATCTCCTCATCTCCGACGGCCCAAGCGCCCTCTTCAACGACGCCTACAACGCTGAGGCATACGAACAACAAACGGCCGTGATGAACGCTCAACAAGTGCTTACACTAGCTTTTACTGCTCTATGGTTGCCGACAGCGTACGGTTTCCCTACCCCGACGAAGGAACTCCCATGGACCAGTGTATTGAGGGCGCGATCATGGGTTACAACGACAAGTGCGGCTGCTGATAATGAAAAGCCTCTCAACACGCCGGGGCAGATAGCAGGGACCGTCAGTACGTCGAATCTCACCTACATACCGTTCTCCTCATTCTCAGTTTGATCTGTTCCTCTCCCCAAACGCAGTCGCAGTTATCGTCTTCGCATTCGGGTTCGGCTTCCTGTGTCTCAAACAAAAGGGCGCCAAGTTCCACTGTCACGGCGTCAAGCGGGTGCTCGCTCGAAAGAGTCGAGGGCAATACGTCGCGCCGTCACAGCTGACGACTCCAGCTGCCCCTCTGCCAATGGGGCATTACGGCTCGGCGACCGGAGCCCCGACCAACCCTGCTTTCGCCAGCTTAGACGGATGGAAAGCTCCAGCGACACCGGATGCAGTAGCGGTACCTATGGTCCCTGCTTCCGCGTACCCGGGACCGTATAGCAATTTGGATGGGTACGGCGACCAACCGCCTGCTCATACCCAACCGATTCACAAGCTACCAGCCGAGAAGACCTCATCTCCATCATCGCCTTCGGTACCACCGCCGTCCTATCCCGAGCAACATCACGCTGCGGATAGTTGGAAGCAGGGAACGGTTGCGGAGGCGAACTTGGATGGGTGGAAGCAAGGGTAGGAGACGTGTCTACAAGCGGACATGGAGAGATTGGGAACTGCGAACTTCACATCCTGGGCGGATCTTTGGACAAGGAAAACCATTCTACTAACTATCCGTCGCCAGTATCGCCGTCCGTCCTCCTTGGGCTACTTTATTCATCGACTCGCCGTATCTTCCTTCATTGGGCTCCGGCCTGCATGTAATTTTCAGCATTTTCTCTCTCGTACTTGGATATGGGATTCGACGGCCGATTGCAGCTAACCAACCTCTTCCTCCCTCGTGCGCTTAAGATTTTGCTACAGCGGCCTTGAGTATCACGTGATGGATCATTCTAAAGCCTTGCCGCCGCAACTGGAGAAAGCTAACCAAGGGGAACAAGTTGCGAAGATCTCCGAAATCCATATCCGAGCGCTTGCCATGGTTGGTGAGATGCATACTGAAGGTGATAGGGCAAGAGAAAGAAGTCCGAAGGAGTAAAGTCACTTACGGAATCTAGTGCACTTATGGGAATGCAAGTAGCCTAGTACTTACTGCAATTTGGGCTACTGCGAACAAGAGTTCAGTCAAGAGGGCGAAAGATATCGCCAGGGTTTCTAATTTGTGTTGAAAGATGCTTCACATTCAGAATGAAAGTTCAACGGTGAATAGAGTGAGTTTTGCAATTACTATGAGAACAAAAACGCGAGTTGAAGTGCACCCGATGATGGATTTCATTCTCGACCGACGACGACCAAAGATACTCTTCCAGCTCGACGAACTTGACGTTCAGAGGTACGAATCCCATGGGCCTACGCGCGAGCTATTACCCGAATTGGTATAATCGCTAAGGTTTGCCGTGGACTGCCGTTGAGCGATGAAGAAAGAGTGGGGCGTCCTGCGATTCGCTGCTGACCGACGAACGTTCGTCGAGTTGCATGTGGACTGTTGTTTGTCGCACCTCCCCCGGAACGTGCGTCCGAACCGAGTTGCTTACGTATGCACACCGAAACGGGTCCGACGCCACAGTCCCACCGGCTACTCGCTCTTCTCCATCGATGACCCCCGTTCACGAGGGTTCAGGATGACAGCATCGGAGCATCCAGACTGCTCCGGATTTGGAGGAGATCCGAACTTCGGAGGGTTGGTTCAAGCGAGGACCTAAGAGCAAACACACGGACCACTGAAATTCTCTCAGCCAATGGCATATAAAAGCTGCTGTAAAAATGGTCGTGTGCCGAGTAAATCCACCCCGTTCGCCCCCTTCCTCTCCCTCTGAGTCCTCTCATTCCCTCTCATTCACTCTGTGGATAGAGGACTTTCTATCGAAGGTGTCCTCAGTCGCAGTTTCCTCACCATCCGTCCCGAAACATCCCCTTGACGCTCCCCGACGACTCCCATGGCTTCCGCGACACCCGAAAAGACCACCAAAAGGTCTGCGCTTGAAGAGATCGACAGAGAAGATGACCACCGACCCCCATTCGTACTCTCGTTAACCGAAGTGAAGCTCTTGGGCAT
>WSUD01000490.1:0-14835 GCA_019633495.1 Tulasnella sp. 427 | reverse complement strand
CTTCAGGGTGACCGATCAACGAGAAAACCTAGACCAATACAGCTTCCTTCGCCGTTTAATCGACGAACCCGATCTCGCTTTCCCAGAAATGCGAACAATACATCTGCACCAGCCCGCCACATCAGCCGACGTCGATCACCTCGTCCTCCTGCTTCAGCGGAGTCCCGGTCTCGTCAGTCTGGGGTTCGAGGCGAGGACGCTCGACGGAACATGGAACTCCGTCATCGACGAATTAGGATCAAAACTTCCATCGAAGTATCTCAGTGAGCTGCAAGCCATCAACGGACCTCCTGGACTGGTTCGACAGATCGTGCCCGGAAGACCCATCACCAAAGTCGTAATGCGCCGGAATCGAGCCGTAGATACCCCGCTTATCTCGAGCGTGGCCTCGCTGCGTATGTCGACGGCTCAGATCGAGAGTTTGGCGCTTTGGACGAACGATTGGGGAGATATATCATTGCAGGCGATCGCGGACATACATCCTCATCTCAAGAGTCTTGCCGTATGCGTTCTGAGCCGTCCAGCTATTGTGAGTGGCGAGAACGTGAACAGAGTAGTACAGCTAACAAAATGTCTCCGTTTCGGCTCAAAGCCGGTGGCAGAATGGAAACTTGACGCGCTTGGTTCGTTGCAGAGGCTAGAGGAGCTGGCTCTAGTGGCGATCGACCAGAACGGAAGACCCACGCCCAAGGATGAAAATTTGCAGCAACGCAGAGCTCAAGCGTTGTTCAAGAGACTACCGACTCTCCGAATCGTGTGGTTTCATCTTCAGACGAAGCAGTGGCAAAGGGGGGAAACTGATTCCGACCGATCCCCGATTTGGGAACCGTTCGGTCGAGGTATGTGGGACTCGATAACCGACTCGGCTGGATTGTAGTAATATTGGGATGAAATCTCTTGTAAAACCAACTCTTCAATATATTTGCATCGTAGAAAGCGAGGACGAGGAGTAGGTCGGTGGAGCTTGGCTGTCCACAACGAACAATTGAGTCTTCGCTGTGTGCCGCTGTTTATTTATCCGGTACCATACCGCCACCATCCATCCGGGCCGTTTCCCCTGACTCTCGCCGCTCATTTTACGATCTTCTGTCAAATTTCATCAGCATATCTATCTCTCACAGATATTGGAACAGTGGCGATGGCAAACGCTCAGCTGGAGATCGACGAAGTCGATAATCCGGCCAAGCCACTCAAGATCGCCCCAGTAAGTATATATACATCCAAAAGCCAAACCCAAATTTGCCTGATTACGGGCTCTCAGAGGAAAGTGCTAGTCTCGCTTGGACATCTCCGAATGCCCCAGTCTCGCATTCGACATCTGAATGCCAACGCCAGAAGGGGCGGTTTTGGCGTTGTGGAGCTCGCAGCACTTCGTCCTGAAGTTCCGACAAGCGATGACACGTCGGAGTCAGAAAGGGAGATCTACGTAGCAGTGAAGAAGATCACCTTCGAGAAGGAGGTCCATAGCCGAGATCGCTTACTAGCCGTGAGTTTGTTTCTCCACCTCCCTTAAGATCTCTCTAATGCGGATCGACTTTTGCGTAAGGGCTTCGCACACGAAGTTGGCCTAATAAGCGAGATCTCTCACTACAACGTCGTTAGGATCATTGGTTATGTTGAAGACGTCGAAAAGGAGGTGCTCTGGATGATCTTTCCATGGGAGAAGAACGGCAATCTGCGGGAGTTCATTGCGTCCGGGAACTGGGAGCTTCCGGAACGAATATGTTTAGTAAGCAATCTTAATACATGGACTGGTCTCGTATTGATTGAAGTACAGATAGGAGATGTCACGAGGGGACTTGCGCACCTTCACCGTCGGCAACCACCCATCTGTCATGGGGACCTCAAATCAGTGAGTTGCCAGAAGGACACGCATCACAACTTGAGCTGACCCTCGGAGGGTAGATGAACATCCTTGTCAATGAGAAACGACGTGCGGTCATTACGGACTTCGGTTCCGCCCGAGTCGTTGAGCCGACGACACCAGCAGAAACGGCATCTTTGATCAGCAAACCGACCCCGGATGCAGCGAACCCCTCATCTAGTAACTCAACAGAAGAAGAATCTCTCAAAGTCGAGCTGACTTCGTTTAGAAAGTCTATAACCATAACGGGTCCAAATTGGACGTTACGGTGGGCGGCACCGGAGCTGCTCGACGATGGTTTGCCAACTTTGGCAAGCGATGTGTGGGCGTTAGGTTGGATCTTTTGGGAGGTAAGTGAACATGCACCCGACCCCGGAGCCCGGTGCTTTTGCTTAGGAAGATTCCCAATCGATTAGGCAATCACCGGGAGCTTCCCCTTCAACGATGTCATTGGTCAAGGAGCTATAATTCTTCGGATAATAGAGGGTCGCTTGCCGGATCTCACCGCCGAGAGTCAATTTGAGCAGGTCAAGGCCCTTTGTAGTTTGATGATGGAGTGTTGGGATCTGCGGGACAGTGGACGACCGTCGTCCCTGACATGCGACCAAAGATTGAACTTCATGGTGAGCTCTCTTCATATCCTGGTCGACTCATTCTTACGGGTGAATGTATTAGGACCAAAGTGTGCCCTCACAAATCGCGGGTACCCACTCCAGCGACTTATTGATTTCTCTCGGGAGGACTCAACTCCGAAACGGTACAATTAATGACGCTCTCAAGCACTTCCAAGAGGCAGAGGGCGTTGCCAAGTCAGTGGGAGACGTCAGCGGTCAAGCCGAAGCCCTCCTCGAAATTGGAATCGCGTTGTACCTTCGGAATGAGTACACGAGGGCCAGTGAAGCGTTCCTCAAGGCTCGTGACTTCTACTCGCAAGTTGGTAACAAGCTAGGCTGGGCACAGTGTGTTCAGCAGCTCGGAGAGGTCCATCGGATGTGTAGTGAAACCTCCCAGGCGGAACAAGCCTATGTCGAAGCACGAGACATCTTCGCCCGAATTGGGAATCCACCTGGCTACGGTCAATGTCTCCAAGGTCTCGGAAATATCTGGAGAATTTTGTGCCAGTATGATAAGGCGGAACAGGCGTACATTGAAGCCCGCGACACTTTCTCTCGAATTGGGGACCAGGTGGACTTTGCTCAGTGTGTGCAAAGCCTGGGAGAAATATACCAGATGCGACATGACTACAGCAAATCAGCAGAGGCCTACGCTCAGGCTCGCAATATCTTCTCCCAAGTCGGATACCGGCTCGGCTTCGCTCAATGCACTAAGCAGCTTGGGGACGTCTACAGAATGCCCCGAGAACCTTCAAAAGCTGAAGAAGCATACGTCGAAGCTCGCAACATCTTCTCCCAGATCGATAATAAAAATGGCTTCGCGCAATGTGTTCAAGCGCTAGCGAAGCGCTATAAACAGCGCGGGGAGTATTCTAAGGCCGAGGAAGCATACATAAAAGCTCGTGACATTTTCTCTCAAAATGGGAATCATCTCAGCTTTGGTAATTGCATTCAAGGCCTAGGAGACATCTACCAACTGAGAGAGAAGTTGACGGAGGCGGAGGCTGCATACTCCGAAGCTCGCGGCGTCTTTTCAGACGTCGGGAACCAGCTGGGGTCCGCCCAATGCATTCTCAGTATAGGAGACATACATCGAAGGAGGCGCCAGTATTTCCAGGCGGAGGAAGCATACATAGAAGCTCGCCACATGTTCTCTCGGGTCGAGGATAAGCTTGGCTTTGGCCAAACTACGCAACGACTGGGGCATGTCCATCGGATGCGGAACGACTCTTCCCAGGCAAAAGAAGCATACATCAAAGCTCGGGATATCTTCTCTCAGATCGGAGATCAGCTAGGCTATGCCGAATGCGTGCAACGGCTGGGGGAAATATACCAAATGAGGGAAGAATATCCCAGAGCAGAAGAAGCGTACATCGAGGCTCGCGACATTTTCTCCCAAATTGAGGATCACCTCAGCGTCGCTAGTTGTTTGCAAAGTCTTGGAGTTTTATATCAATTGCAGGAGGACGACGTCAAAGCAGAAAACGCGTACTCCGAAGCCCGGAGTATCTTTTCAAGAAAAGGGGATCAGCTCAACTTCGCCCATTGCACACAGCGGATAGGGGATACATATCGATTGCGAGATCTCTCCCAAGCGGAAGCGGCATACAGCGAAGCCCGCGATATGTACTTTTGGTTAGAGGACAAGCTCAACTTTGCTCGGTGCGTTCAGAGTCTAGGAGACGTCTATTGGAGCCGAGAGGAGGACTCTCGGGCAGAAAGGGCATATATCGATGCTCGCAACATCTTTGATCAAGTCGGGGATCAGCTCGGCCTTGACCAATGTGATCAAAGCCTCCAAACCATCCGCCAGATACACGAACCAAATCGTGAGATGGAAACGCGGACTCAGGTAACCCTTTCAAACTTGGTCCGGAAAGCCAAATCCAAAGCGTCTGCATACAAAGAGCTTTTCAAGACTTTACGGTCCTTCGTTGCTCTGGACTTCTTACGTCAACCACGTGGACCATTGCCCTCAGCTCCAGATGTATGACGGTCAACTCATTCGAGTTCAGTCCGCCTACACATTACTATTCTTTTCCTACGTCTTTAGGAATCTGTATATTTAAACATCTTTTCTGGTCTATGTTTTATCTAGATGATTATCTCCGTAGTACATCAGTACTGTAACACACGTAACCTACTCGTGGGGTGTCCGACCGTATGGCGCGCCGATCGGGCCAAACAAATGATCCCCGACAAATGACAAATGCGAATGACGAATGGCCCACTTATTAATATGATAGGTCTAAATTGTCCTTTTAGATAGAATGATAATTGCATCGAGAATCGCGGGAGACAGCCGCTGTTGTAAATGTGGCCAATTCGGCGTTAGCCCTTTACTCTGTTGAGCGCCACATGAACGTCCTGAACTGTCAACGACGGCACATCGGCTCTGTAAAGGCCTGTTGTCATATTCAACAGATCAGTATACATGTCGCGTTCAAACAATTGGCTTCTATATGTACCCAAAGCTGACAATAATCTCGCCAAACTTCGAGCGTACACCTACCCCGGTGAAGTACTAGGTTCTCCATCACCTCAGATTCTTCGTAGCGGTAAGCCCACGCTCATTATTAGAGCAGCAGCTACTCTGACCGCTTTGATAGTCCACATCTCTCACCTTTCCCTTTCTCGTCGTTACTCAATTGTGGAAGGGTTGTATTCGACCCGAAACACGCAAGCATCTGAAAACCCCCAAAACAATTCGGCGCCGGAGAAAATCACTGTCAATGGATCTGCTTACACTGTCGAGTATTATGGCTAAAAGACTCTTTTCACTTGATCTAACTTAGTCGGTGAGGTATCAGAAGTCCAGGTGAATAATTTTCATGATATCCGGGCTCAGCGAGCTGAGGCAGATGATATGAGGTTTGCTCCGCATTGGCACCCTACCCCCTAAATGGCCTCGAAGAAGCTCCTATCCTACACTCATGAGATATAGTACACACAAGGGTGCTTAAGCTACAATACTGGGGGTCATTCGTCATTCGCATTTGTCATTTGTCGGGGGGTCATTTGTTTGGCCCGATCGGCGCGCCATACGACCGAAGGCTTATGGTCTGGACGGAGAACACGAGGATAAAAGGACAAGGGTCCTCTTGTCCACGAGACTTGTCCACAAACACGCAACCACCGCCACCAACTGAATAGCTAGGACAATGTAAGTGTGTTATTTGGTCGGCTTGGTCCGATGCTGAAGTCAATCTGCGGCCTTGCATCGTAGTAGCTTCCCCGGAACGATGGCCAACGACTCCACGAAGCTCCTCCGAACTCTTGGCCTAAAGTGTACGTATTTCGGCGCCTCAAATTTGCCCCATTTGCTAGCTGACCGGCGTATTTATCGTGATGAAGCACTTGGAAAGGTCAAAAGGCCGCAATCTTTGGCAGCAGGATCACTCAGTCAACTTCCCCAAGAAATACTCGCCTTGATACTTGATCACTACCATGCGCTGTTCCCGAACGCACCAATCCACCCATTCTTGCTCGTGTCACGAGACTTCTACGAAGCAACTATTCCCTGCTTATACAAGAGAATAGTCTACACTATTCGTCAAGACAGGCAAGACCAATGGGTATCGCTCCTCACCACCTTGTCATTGGGCAAGTATCGGGGGTGGGTTCGACGCTTGGAAATGCAGAAGTTCCGACTCGGGGGGTTCTTTAGGAGGTCCGGTCTGAGCGAGGTCCAGATGAAATCCACTTTCATCAACTGTCTCGTTAGACTACCCAACTCCGAGCAGTCTCAATCCGTGGTGATGGAGAAGACCTTCCCGCAGAGATTTTGGTCACCATCTCTCAGATACCACACTTGGAAGTTCTGGAGCTAATCAACGTAACGTGAAATGCCCTTGCGCAAATACGAAAAACCTGCAGTTCTCCGCAATGGACGCTCTCAGAGAGCTTCGGCTTACTGGTGTTCGCGAGGAAGAACTCTCCGGCAAGTGGTCCGCCTTCATTCCTTGCGCTCTTAATCGACACATGCGTCATCTCGAGTACTTCATAAATTCTCAAACCAGCGATAATCAAGGCCGGTACGACTTCCTCCGCCGGTTGGATGACGAACCCCATCTTTCGTTCCCCGAGTTGCAGACAATCCGTTTAGCACAGCCATCCACATTGACGGATGTTGATTGCTTAGTCGAGCTTCTCCGGAGAAGTACCGGTCTTCTCGACCTAACGATTGATTCAAGAACATTCAACGGAACTTGGGGTACTCCAATCGACGAACTTGGTCCCAAGATCCCTCCGAATTGTATCACTGGACTGCAAGTCATAAACGGGCCGCCCGGACTAGTAACGTCCCTTGCAGCGGGGAGACCTATTAAGAAAGCTATCATTAGCTGGAGAACAGAGTCGGATTCCCCACTTTCTTCAAGTCTCGCCGCGCTCCGTGAATCAACCGCACAAATAGAATGCCTGGCAATTTGGACAAACAAACGGGAGGAGATGTCGTTGCAAAATATTGTCGACCTGTTCCCTCAGCTCCGAAGCCTCGCCATTTGTGTTCTAAGTATCCCTGCGATGGTAAGGAAAAATTTCAGTCACTCCATGTTCCCATAAATATACTGAGCTAATCGAACAACCCGGAAATTCTCCAATAGAGTATATCAGACTGGGACCTAGAGCCCCTGTTCTCTCTCACTCAATTGCATAAACTCGCGTTGGTCGCAATCGATGAAAGCGGGCGGCCCACCCCACAGGAGCCTCGACTACAGCGGCACACTGCCAAAGTTTTGTTGCAGAGGATTCCGAGTCTTCAGAATGTGTGGCTTCATCTTCAGTCGGACCATTGGCGCAGAGGGGAAGCCGCAAAACCGTCGAACTGGAAATCATTCGGGCGAGGTTTATCACGGTGGGCCTCCTGGAGTGCATAGGTCCGGCACTAGCTTTACAACAAATGGACTTTGTGTTACGAAAGATTTACTTCTCTCTAGGTATAGTTGCGAGTGACAGAGGCTATTTTAGAGCTTCAGGTCATGCCTCCGGTTCTCGGCTAGGAGGAAAGTGGACGCGAGAGTGCATTCGTTCCATCGAGGTTTCAAACCAAAGTCGTGGTCTGTTTCTGAATGGTAGAACTGATCGTCATTGAGTGCAAATTCACTGAGAAATATATGAATATGTTCTTTCTTGGGGTGAGAAAGAAGTCTCAGAAGACGTTAGGTTTCGCTTCATGGAAGGCGGCATAACTTGTCGGGCGGAGAAAGCGGAAATAATGAGGCAATCCTGTGCTAATCACACCCACCGCTTCTTTCTGAACCACCACCCCTAGTATCCTGCTTACAAAATCCGTCACAATAGACTCAATCTACGCCATTTATACCAGTGAAGTGCCTTGAGCGATGATTAGCAACTCTATGTTTCCTCATACCCTCAGTCTGATGTGTAAGGATGTCCTTTAACCACACGTTTGGCTGCAAGCTGACGTCCGGCCCGCCCTTCTAGCACTTGGAAAGCTTAGAAGAGCTCATAATCATGTTAATCAAGGATCCGGTCACTTTCCACAAGAGATATTGAACGAGATAATGAGACAGTACCACAAGTGCTTCCCAAAGGCACCCCTTTACCATTTTCTACTCATGTCCCGGCACTTGCACAATGCAGCCGTTCCCCGACTCTACCGACTAATCTCTTTCTCTATTAACAAGACGAAGCCTCGAAAGTGGCTGTCACTCCTCACAACGCTGTCGTTGCCCAAGTACCGAGGGTGGGTTCGAGATCTGATACTAGTGGATTTCCGAGTCGAGGGCCTTGATAGAATAAAAGGACTCACGGAAGAGACATTTTTGTCTGCATTTATTCATTGCATTACTCAGCTACCGCAGCTTAGGTCTCTTTCGCTCTGGGGCGCCGAACGGTCCGGCCACCAAGTCCCCGTCAAGGTCATTGTCGCCCTCTCCAAGCTCCGTAGCTTAAAGGTCTTACGGCTGGATGACATCGCGTTCAGCGATGAAAGAGGCGAATCCTCACAGTTCTCTGCAATGCCTTCGTTGAAAGAGCTGAGTCTCAGTTCTGTACGGGAGCGTGAGGGAACTGGCGAATGGTCCTCTTTCATCCCCTGCACACTCCACCGGGATCTCCAGACCCTCAGATACTACCAGCAGTGGGAATCAGACGAACGCGACGACCGTTACGGCTTTTTGAAGCCTTTGGAAGCGGACCACAATCTTCACTTCCTGGAGATGAGAGTACTTCAATTGCCACAACCGGCCACATCGCGAGATATTGATGGACTAATCGAGCTACTCCGGCGATGTCCTGCCGTTGCGGATTTGGGAATCGAGGCGAGAACGAAGAGCGGGCCTTGGGGAACTCTGATCGACGAGCTTGGACGAAAGATTCCATCGAACCTGATACCTCAGCTAAAGGAGATCTACGGCTCCCCAGACCTAATTGCTTTGCTTGCACCGGGGCGGCCAATCACAAAGGCTAGCATTCGGTACAAGAACGGAGTAGATATTCCCCTTTCGTCGTGCTTGGATGCGCTTAGCCTATCCACTGATGAAGTCAAATACTTGGCAATTTGGACGAACGATTGGCAAGAAGGTTGGATACAACATATCACCGACCTCTTCCCTCGCCTTGAAACCCTTGCAATCTGCGTTAGAAATCACCCCCGTCTCGTGAGTACTAGCGATTTCCCTCATGTCCAACTCTGCTGATGATAAAATTCCTCCTTTCCGTGAACAAAAGGACCTAAAAAGCTGGAAAATAGACAATCTGGCTTCTCTTACCCGGCTACAAAAGCTCGCACTAGTGACGAGGGACGCGCGGCGGAAACCAGTGCCGACCGAGTCCAAACTACAACGCAGGACCGCCAAAGCTTTGTTCGAGGCCATCCCGACCCTCCATACGGCATGGCTTCATTTCACGAGCGACGAGTGGAAGAGAGATGGGACCAGAAGCTCGGACTTGTATGAGCGCCGGGTGTGGGATCTATGGGGTGTCTCATGCGTGTGGTAGGGAAATGGTAGTCAGATTGGACCGCTTAGCTGGCCTGAGCCTTTTTGTCTGTGCATGTGCAAGTCAGATAGGTCTATGTAGATGATACAGTATTTCATCGGCGGTAACTCGGAGCGCTCGTTCCTGAAGGACTCGCCTGAGGTCATATTGGTCCTTCCTACCCGCACCACTATCTGATTATTCTCTGTCCTAATATCCCAGTCATCCGATTAAGAAATAGCATTCCACATATTTGACTTTGACTTAACTGAAAGCAGAGGCTTGGGGCCGTAAGCCAAGTGGCACCGTATCGCGGCTCCCGCGCTTCAAGGTCCCGAGCTCATCCGCAGCTCGCGCTGGAGAACTACTCACTGCCTATGAAGGCTGTGCTAGCCTTCAGGTTAGCTATGAACGTCGTGGACTCAAGAAGTGTGGAGCAAGTGCTGCTGCGCTCGAGAAATCCCGATACGTTAGTTGAGTTGTGTTTGGTGTGCAACCAGTCTTCCGACACGTGATTTAAGACGGTTTATGCGCGGCATACCGGTCGTAACCTTTGTGTGCCTACTCACAAGAAGGAAGTCTTCAAAAATGCGATCAGATTTCCATTTTCATGGTTTAGATCAAGAGCTCAGAATGCCATATCCCCATCTTGCCCACTACGACGTCGGCGGGGTTCCTTGACCCACGAGCAAATGGTGTCAGCTTCAGCGTATGATGAGATCTACATCAAACTAAAGACACATGCTTAATATGACACTGCTTAGCACAGATACGTGACAGAGGACTGGTGTCTCGACGGTGAAAACCGGCGAACGCGACGCGTCTACCTGGTGGAGGTTATATGATTTCCAAGCACAAATTATGAACCCTGAGAGCAATACCTTCAGCTCAATGCCACGAGACATGACAACTGCAGTGACGTATCGGGCAATTGCCGTGTCAACACAGCGCTAACGTCCTTGTCACAGATGAACAACGTCCCGGATAGAAGGCGGCATAACTTGTCGGGCGGAGAAAGCGGAGATAATGAACTCCAGTGTCACACCACACCCACCGCTTCTCCAACACTTTGCAGTATAATACTTACAGATTAAGTCATATTGGACTCAATTTACATCATCAACACCAATCAAGTATATTGAGCGATGATCAGCGACCCTAAATTCCTTCATACCTTGAGTTTGATGTGTATGGACGCCGTCCACCTGCACGTTTAGTTGCAATCTAACTTACGGTGTGCCTTTCCAGCGCTCGGAAAGCTCGTAAGAGCTCAGAGTTCTCTTAATAAAGGATTTGGGCACTTTCCACAAGAAATATTGAACGAGATAATTGGGCAGTACCACCAGTGCTTCCCAAAGGCACCCCTTTACCATTTTCTATTCATGTCCCGGCACTTGCACGATGCAGCCGTTCCTCAGCTCTACCAACATATCTCTTTCTCTATCGACAAGACGAAGCCTCGAAAGTGGCTGTCCTTCCTCACCACGCTATCATTGCCCAAGTACCGAGGGTGGGTTCGGGATCTGATACTAGTGAACTTCCGAGTCGAGGGCTTTGATAGCATGAAGGAGCTCACAGAGGAAACAGTCCTGTCCGAATTCCTTCAGTGCATTACCCAACTGCCGCAGCTCAAGTCTCTTTCGCTCTGTTGCCCTGTGCGGTCCGCCCAACAAGTTCCCACCAAGGCCATTGCCGCTCTCTCTCAGCTCCGTAGCTTGGAGGTTCTGCATCTGGATGACATCTCGTTCAGCGATGAAAGAGCCGGATCCTCACAGTTCTCTGCAATGACTGCGTTGAAGGAGCTGAATCTGACCTCCGTACGGGAGTGCGAAGGATCTGGCAAATGGTCCACTTTCATTCCCTACGCACTCCATCGCAATATCCGGAGCTTCAAATACTACCAGAAGTGGGAAATAGCCCAACGCGACGGCCGTTACGGCTTTATGGAGCCGTTGGAAGCGGAGCCCGATCTTCACTTCCCGGAGATGCGGGAACTTCGATTGCCGCAACCGGTCACTGTGCGGGATGTGGATGGACTGATCGAACTGCTCCGGCGATGTCCTGCCCTTGTGGAGCTAGGAATCGAGGCGAGCGCGAAAAGCGGGCCTTGGGGAACTCTGATCCCCGAACTTGGGCGAAGGATTCCATCGAACTTGGTAGCTCAGCTCCAGGTGATCTACGGTTCCACGGACCTAGTTGCGCTGCTTGCGCCGGGGCGACCAATCACCAAGGCTAGCATTCGGTCTAGGAGAGGAGTCGATACTCCCCTTTCGTCATGCCTGGAGGCGCTGGAACTATCCACCAAAGAAGTCACCCACCTGGCGATTTGGACAAATAATTGGCGAGACGCTTGGTTGGAAGAAATCACCGACCCCTTCCCTCACCTTGAAACCCTGGCAATGTGCGTTAGAACCCACCCACCCCTCGTGAGTATTGATGATTTCCCCCCCATGTCCAACTTTTCTAACGGTGAACCTGGTCTTTCCATTGGTTTTTTTTTAACAAAAAAACCAGGCCCTAAACAGCTGGAACACAGAGGATCTGGCTCCCCTTGTCCGGTTACAACAGCTCGCACTGGTGACGAGAGACGCGCAGCGGAAACCAGTACCGACAGAGTCCAAACTGCAACGCAAAACCGCCAAGGCGTTTTTCGAGGCCATTCCGACTCTCCAAACGGCGTGGCTTCATTTCATGAGTGACGAGTGGAAGAGAGACGGGACCAGAAGCTCGGAGTCGCTTGATGGCCGGGTATGGGATTTGTGGGGCATTTCGGGTGTGTGGTAGGGAAATGGTACTTGGAATCGACTGTTTAGCTGGCTTGGGTTGTTTACCGATGCGTGCGCAAGTCGGATAGGTCCATGTCCACCGATATGTTATCGACGATCTCACTCGGAGCTCGCGTTCCTGCCACCACTATCTGCGTAGTGTCTATCCCGATGCTCCACTCAAGAGAGTGCAAGGCAAGTGTTCTAGAACCTCGGAGTCGTAAGTACAATGGCACCGTATATGCATGTGGCTCCCGCGCTTCAAGGTCCCGAGTCCAACCACCGCAGCTAATGCCGCAGCTAATTACAATGAGCCCCATCCTCTGGTCATTCGGGCAGTGCTTGCTTTTAGGTCAGCTGTGAGTACCGTGGACTTAAGAACTGTGGAGCGGATGATGCTGCGTTTGCTATGGTTTTGGCCGCGACGGATGAGCGTAGTCCGGGAACCACACGAAGACGTGCATCCCACTTTCAGGTGCTGTATGCTCAGTCGGTCCTCCTTACACCAGGCAGAGAACTCTCAACAGGCTCAGCTTTTACTTCGAAGGAAAGAGGTGTACATGAGCTTCTCGCCGTGCATGGACGCTCCTCCATTCTTTACCCTCGAGAGCATTTGCCTTACCTACAAACCTTGGGTCTTCGAACGCTCGCGGTGATCGCCGCGATTCATCGATGAGCAACTTAGTGAGCCGCAGCGATGAACTCAAGGCGGGCGTTCTTCGGAATTTAGCGGTGCGTTCGTCTCCGGCTCGCAGCGTTCGGCGGCTTGCCTCGAGTGTGAGGAAAGAGGAGACCGACGCGACCTTCATCACCGTGGAGCGAATCTAGGAGAAGGCGTGACCTTGTGTCTACATCGTAGCATCGCCAGAATTCGGGCCCTGTCCTGTATGCATCCCAGCTGCCGAAACACCTCCCATATACCGCGTAGTGTATTAAACCATAACCAACGAAGATACATACAACGTGAACGCAACCAAATGTAAACCTTAAACTCAGCTCTATATCCTCGTAGACTGTAGACTTTACTTCCCGTCGTTCTTCGCGACGGACGAAGAAGACGAAGCCGAGGTCGGCAACGAAGGCCGCGTCGCGCCGTACGCGCTCTTCTTGCGCTCCCTCACGGGCGTACCAGCTCCCGACCCAGGGCCCGCGGTGGTGCTGTTGGACCTCGACGGCGTAGCGGGCTTGCTCGACGGAGTGGTAGAGGACTTGGCTGGCGTGTTGGTGGCGCTGGTGCTCGACACGGAGGACCTCGAGCTCGACTTCGGCAGGGGAGGTGCGTCTTCCGTAGCCTTGAACGCGGACGGTGGACCGCGCGTCGTGCTCTGCTTCCGCTCTCGCGTCGGGGTGGGTGTGGGTCCTGAGGTGGAGGAGCGGTGTTGAGACGTCGCGCGGGAGCGGGTCGTCGGGGTTCCCGTCGTCGTTGCGGGTGACTGTGCAGTAGACCCACTTCGGGACGTCGATAGGACTCGCGTTCGAGACGCCGACGAGGGCGCGGGGACCGGGATCTGCGATGCCCGAGGCGCGGGCGAGGCTGAGGCTGAGGGTGAAGGTGACGCAGGGTCCGCGGCGTAAGCGTACGCCTCGGTCGGGTCCGTCACAGGGAACGCGACTTTCGGTTTCGCGCTCTCGATCTGGCTGGGCTTGCGCTGTCTCACCGGTAGCGGCGGGGCATCGTCGATGTCCGGTGGCAACTCGTACTCCCCATCTGGCGCGGGTGAGCCAGGCAGAAGCGGCGAATTCCCCGCCAAGGGAGACACGCCCGGAGACAAGCTCGGAATTCGTCGGGGTTTGGCATCGGTTCGGCTGCGCCGCTTCGCTTCGACTTTTTGAGCGAGCTGCGCGAGGGTTTCGCGCGAGGCGAGGAGGGTGGGGATCGCGGATGCGGGTGTGAGGAGGCCGGGGGACTCGGTGACCGTCGGCGTTGAGGTCGATGCGGCGAGGGTGGTGGATAGGGGTGCTGGTGCGGCGGTCGTGTCGATTTTGACGACGGGTTTCGCTGGGGGTGGTGGGGAGTGCGCTTCGATGGATGGGATGATGGTGGGTTTCTTTGGCGGCGTGGAAGGTGCTTTGGGCGGCGGTGGTGCTGGAAGGGACGGTGCGTCTGGGTTGAGTGCGGGTTGGTCGCGATCCTCGGGCTTGCCGTGGAGGACAGTCGGCTTTCGAGGTTCCTTTTCCGTCTTCTCGGCCTTGGGTGGGGCTTCCTCTGCTGGCGGGGGTGTCGGGGGAGACACTGGGTTCGCAGCCGCGCTCGCGTCGGCGATCCCTTTGACGAGGTTGGCGGCCTCCTCTTTGCCTAGGTCGAGCTCCGCCACGAGGTCGGCGAGCTCGTCTTGCGTGATGACGACGCCTTCCAAGCCGAATGCGCCCAAAGTTTCGGTGAGATCGATTTCACCCTCGGCGAGCTTGGCGTCGTGCTTGACGACTTTCGATCGGTCGATGGGCTGCGTGTGTGTGATCCCCGAGTGAGTGAGTATGCGAGCCGAGACGGGTTTTGCGGAGGAAGGAAGACGGTAAGCATTGAACGGTGGGGAGCACGCCGTGGTGTAACGCACGGCGTCATAGGATATGAAGACGGACCTTATCCTTCGGACCATGCCATGCCGTTTGGTGCCCACTGATCTCTGAGGGTTTTTGTACGCCGGGAACA
>WSUD01000489.1:0-14844 GCA_019633495.1 Tulasnella sp. 427 | reverse complement strand
AGCGACGACGGGCTTGATGTGGCGCTCATGTCCATGGAGTTGGGCACGGAGAAGTGCATGCAGTATCTTCAAGAGCCGAGGAGCGTTATCAATGAGCGGACAAATTTGGCGGGCAAGAAGCAGAGACTTGAGTCGGCCCAGTTAAAATTGGAGAGGTATTACAGAGGGTGAAAGTCTTCCTGGGACGGGGTTTTGTGCTGAACGTCCTGGTGTCGATGGCGTTGATAGAGCAGAGCTAGAATTGTGCAAAGATTTGAACGGTCTGACTTCGTCTTGAGCCTTGGATCATGTGACATGCCGAAATCAATTGCAAGTCGCCATCTCCGGTCGGTTAAAGTTCTTGAGATTAAACGAATCTCAATCAGAATCTTTCATTTTGAGTAAAATGGGTCGCATAGAGTAAATACGGGTGACCCCAGTTCATGAGCATTGGACCATTGCAGCCTACCTGCTTGAGCTGTTGAGCTGTGAAGGGGAGCACAGTCACCGACGGAGACCTTCCCTATCCGTCCGCTCAACATCCAACGAGGCTCAAGGGTCACGAGCTCCAACCTTCAGCCCGAGATTACCAGGAAACACGTTCTAAGCCTTATGCCACGCAGAGGTCCATAAAATTCGAAATCACGTCGTCGAAAAGCTCGGACTCTGGTTTCTGAGCAAACACGCGGTCACAGCTAGTCCTCCAAACTCCCAATTACCGGTATTAAGGACACCGCCACTTCCCAGTACGAAGAGCGTCCATCAGGGCTATCGGTTTGACCACTCTTTGGCCTACGGGAGTCGTCCTATGTGCCACTTGCAAACTCTTGGCTATGGTTATGATTGAAAAGGTCAGCCTTGTGCGGTGTGCTAAACGTAAAGCGGGGTCAGCTAGGTGAAACCTTGGATGCTTATATCGCTATTGCGCAAGCCGACGAGGGAATATTCGAATGTGATCGCTATACTTATTCGGCGTGCCGGCTTACCTTCAGGTCCGCTGTTCCCGTCCCTCCTCGAAGCCGGGGATGGTCACCAAAAGGGAATGAAGACCGACACCAGCAGGGAAAGATTGACCAATCGCGCGCCTTCTTTCGGAAAGGGTTCGGACAATCCCTGAGAAGCCGAACTCTACCTTTCTCACATCTAACGTCGCCCGACAGACATGGCCATGCACGGCTAAACTGCTAAACTGCTAAACTGGATGTTCAGTTTCGAGAGTCGAATTTATACTGAAGAGTAGTATGTATCTGTGGCCACGTCAAGAGGTTGACCCTCCCTAGATCTGACTTTCAGACGCATTCCTGCTGATCACTGTCCGCACGAACGTCGGGGCAACAGAAGCCTCGCACTTGGAGCGCGAGCCCGTGGGCTCGGAGATACTACGTCAACCAAACCGGGAAGCGCTGCGGCCGTCTTCGAGGTAGCTCTGCTGTTGCGAAGTTGGCCTCCCGAGCAATCGGCGAGGCTACCGCCAGCACCGGAGTAGAAAAGAGAGGCTCAGTTTCTTGGGCTTGATTTCTTGGTAGGCTCAAAAATATCCCCTCATTTTCTCTTCATCACCACTCACCGCTCGCTGATATGGTTCAAAAGAAGTTCGCCGCTGGGTTGATCGTCGCTCTCGCCTCGACGTTGGCCAAGGCCACTGTCGCGGTCTACGGGCAGTGCGGTGTACGTCGATCCTGCTGCCCACTGACTATCTCGCTTCGGTACTAATTGGTGCGAATGATATATAGGGCATTAACTACACCGGTGAGACCACCTGCGCTGCAGGCAGCACTTGCGTCTACCAGAACGACTGGTACTACCAATGCTTGCCGTCGAGCACCACCACGACCAAGACCTCTTCGTCGTCCACGACCACTAAGACCTCTTCGTCGTCCACAACCACTAAGACCTCCTCGTCATCCACGACTACTAAGACTTCCTCGTCGTCTACTACCACCAAGACCTCCTCTACCACGTCCAAGACATCTACCACCACGACCACCACGACGTCGTCCGCGTCCGCATCGTCCACCGTCATCCCCTTGCGCGGGCTCAACACCCTCGCCAAGGCCAAGGGCCGATACTTCGGTACCGCGCTCGACGGACTCTGGTCTAACACCGATACCACGTACCTCAACCTCTCCGGAAAGTACGTTCAAAAAAGCGGTGTTCATTTCGTATTTGCTACATGGGCGGCTGACTGCTCTTCTTCTGCATGCAGCTTTAGCGAATTCGGCATGGTCACTCCTGGAAATGCGATGAAGTGGGACACGATCGAGGCTACGCAGAACGTGTTCAGCTACACGCATGGAGACTACATCGTCAGCTTCGCGCATAACCACACCCAGACCGTTCGTGGACATACGTTCGTGTGGCACAGCCAGCGTGAGTGAATCCCCCGCGTTCAACAATCAAGTCCACCACCCTGATTCGAGTTATTGATGGCTCTCTGGCCTTCGCGTTGCGTTTTCAGTCCCTTCGTGGGTCAGCAGCGGCACGTGGACCAACTCGACCTTGATCGCCGTCCTGCAGAACCACATCGCCAACGTCGGTGCGCATTACAAGGGCCAAGTCTACGCATGGGACGTCGTCAACGAGATTCTAAACGACGACGGTGTGTTTTACTCTCTTGACATGGTTTCGGATTGTGCTGACATTTTGACCCGACCGGTAGGCACCTGGCGCTCGACCGTGTGGTACAACACCATCGGCACGGCGTTCGTCCCGATCGCGTTCAACGCCGCTCACGCCGCCGATAGCGGTGCCAAGCTCTACATGAACGACTACAACGTCGAGGGAACGGGCACCAAGAGCGACACGTACTACTCCTTGGCCCAGACGTGGCTCGCTGCGGGCGTCCCCATCCACGGATTCGGCGCCCAAGCACACTTGATCGTCGGTTCGCTGCCTGGGAACTTGGCTTCCAACATCGCGCGTTTCGTCGCTTTGGGACTCGAGTGGGCTTACACCGGTGTGTTTGTTTTTTTCACGTTTTACCAACCATAGGGTAACTCAACAGCGTTGTCTCTTTCCTGTTGGTACAGAGCTCGACATCCGCATGACCTTGCCCTCGACCGACGCGTTGCTCGCGACCCAGGCTACCAACTACGCTTCCATCACCACCGCGTGCGTTGGAAACAGCGGTTGCGTTGGAATCACGACCTGGGACACTTCTGACGACTAGTGAGCGTGATACTCATGTGCGCGATGAATATCGAGTTTGCTGATTGCTTGCGATCTAGCTCATGGGTCCCATCGACGTTCTCCGGCCAAGGCGCTGCCTTGCTCTTCGATGCCAACAAGCAGCCGAAACCCGCTTACAAGGCTGTTGCTGATGTCCTTGCTGCTGCGACCGTCAGCGGAACCTTCACCGGCTGGTACAAGGCTTAGAGTACTGTGTGCTCTAGTTAGGCGTTTGGTTATTGGATCACCTTCATTTTTGCTGTCTACGCTTTGTGTGTTGGATGACAAGGAGACCCCACTCCCGAAGCCGCGTAAAGCTTGTCCAAATGAATAGTCCTACACCCTGCCAAGATCCCGTCAGCCGACAAGCCGAGCCGGCTCAGCATATGATCGAGATTGCGAGATTGCAAGGTACAGCCCGCAGTTAAAAGTTCTTTTTCTTCCATGTGTCATGATCGGCGATTTCGCGAACTCCAACTCTACGGTTCCCAGGACCAACTTCGCCGCCCATCGCTTCACCTCCCACCAACGGCCATGCACAAGACAACCCTACACATGGTAAAGCTCTGCAGATCATGAAATTGCGCACTATAACAGTGTCTGATTCGAAGCCTTTTGGACGTCTTCCAGACCTCTTGCGTCGGTTCGTGCGCGAGCTTCGCGCGAACGTCGGGTCCAAAGAAGCGCACGAGTCTGGAAAGGAAGCTGGGGTCGGAATGAACATGTCAATCGTTGCCTCTCAGCTCGTCTCTCCTTCCCGCTTGTCTTGAGTCTCGCGCGCATATACGATGGACGTAGCGACGTCCCGAGCAATCTGCGGGTAACCCCATCCGACTTTTGAGCCATGATTACAAAAGGAGCAAGTCGCCCGCGTCGACTCTCGTCTCTTTGCAAACCCTCTTTTTTCCCTTCTACCTCTTCTTTCTCTTCCTTGCCACTCGTTTCTTGAGACGACATGGCGCTGAAGAAGCAGATTGCGGCCGGGTTGTTCCTTGCCCTAACCTCTACTTTGGCCAGCGCGACGGTCCAGCTTTACGGCCAGTGCGGTGTAAGTCGCTTCCTTCGTTGGGGTTTGGCGCTCATTATAAACGTAGATTTGACCTTGCGCTCTGCTTGTAGGGTATCGGATGGACCGGTGAAACCAACTGCGGCTCGGGTGCAACCTGCGTTCATTGGAACGATTGGTACTACCAGTGTATGCCAGCCACTACCACTACCACATCCACAAAAACTACTACCACTACCACCAAGAGCTCGACGACGACGACCAAGAGTTCGACAACTACTACTAAGAGTTCGACAACCACTACTAAGAGCTCGACAACCACCACTACAACTAAGAGCACCACTACCTCTCCTTCTACCACCACCACTACGACCAAGAGTACAACCACCACTCCTTCTACCACTACCACTACCACCACTACCACTCCTTCCACCACGACCACGACCACAACCACAACAAGCTCCACGACGTCCGCTTCCGCTTCCCCAACGGTCATTCCCCTCCGCGGACTGAACACCCTCGCGAAAGCTCACGGCCGATACTTCGGAACCTCTCTCGACGGACTATGGTCAAACACCGACACAGCCTACCAGGCTCTCTCTGGAAAGTAAGTCCACCTCTCCATCTCAACAGCCGGATCGCAATTAACCGACGCTACTTCATACAGCTTCAGCGAATTCGGCATGGTCACCCCCGGAAACGCTATGAAATGGGATACGATCGAGGCCACCCAAAATGTCTTCAGCTACAGCCACGGAGACTTCATTCTCGACTGGGCTCATAATCATACCCAGACCGTCCGAGGACACGTCTTTGTGTGGCACAGCCAACGTAAGCTTCGATCATCTGCGCCGTCTTGTGAACAATGGGCTGATGATTGTTGCTTTTCTGTAGTCCCTTCGTGGCTCACCAGTGGCACCTGGGACAACTCCACCTTGATCTCGATTCTCCAAAATCACATCGCCAACGTGGGCGGCCACTACGCCGGCAAGCTCTATGCCTGGGACGTCGTTAACGAAATCTTCAACGAGGATGGTGAGGGCTCCGAATGGTTTCTACCATCAGGATGGTATGCTGATACTTGAACTCTAGGTACTTGGCGCTTGTCTCTCTGGTACAACACCATCGGTTCGGCCTTCGTCCCCATCGCGTTCAATGCTGCTCACGCTGCCGACTCCAAGGCCAAGCTATACATGAACGATTACAACGTTGGTCCATATCCATTAGAGCTTATTGAAAACGAAGCTGAAACGCATGTGGACCTGTCCAGGTCGAGGGAACCGGCTCGAAGAGCGACGCGTACTACGCTCTCGCGCAAACGCTTTTGGCTCAAGGCGTTCCTGTCCACGGAATGGGTGCTCAAGCGCACTTGATCGTCGGCTCGTTGCCTGGCAACCTCGCGTCGAACATGGCTAGATTCGTCGCTTTGGGACTCGAGTTCGCCTACACAGGTGAGCAGGCGTGCAGTGTGCCGCGCAAACACAGGGGAACTCACCGCTTGCGTCCGTCAGAGCTCGACATCCGCATGACACTCCCCGCTACGGACGCTCTTCTTGCAACTCAGGCTTCTAACTACGCGTCGATCGCTACCGCGTGCGTTGGGAATAGCGGATGCGTAGGTATCACCGTCTGGGACACCTCCGACGACTAGTGAGTGTCACGCTGAGACATCGATCGGAAGGCGAAGTTGAATTGAACATGGATCTGTCGTCTTCAGCTCCTGGGTCCCGTCCACGTTCTCGGGACAAGGTGCCGCCCTCCTCTTCGACGCGAATAAGCAGCCTAAACCCGCTTATAAGGCTGTCGCGGATGTCCTTGCGGCCGCTACGGTCAACGGGAACTTCAACGGGTGGTACACCCCCGGTTCCACTACGACCACGACGACCACAACGGCTACTCCGACGTCAACCACCACTACCACTACCACCGTCAGCACGACGACTACGACCGCTACGTCCAGCGCCACGCCCATCGCGCTTCGCGGTTTGAACACGCTGGCGAAAGCGAAAGGACGCTACTTCGGAACGGCGTTGGACGGGCTGTGGTCGAATACCGATACGGTTTACCAGGCGCTTTCCGGAAAGTAAGTCGATCCAACTCTCTAAACCGTCCAGTAAGGATCTCACTAGTCTACATCCACAGCTTCAGCGAATTCGGTATGGTCACGCCTGGAAACGCGATGAAGTGGGACACGATCGAGGCGACGCGGAACGTATTCAGCTACAGTCATGGAGACTACATCCTCGACTGGGCGCACAACCACACTCAAGCCGTCCGCGCTCACGTGTTTGTGTGGCACAGCCAGCGTAAGCTGCAGTCTTTCAAATTCCACTTCGAAGAGAAGTGGGGCTGATGATTTGTTGCTTTTGTTTCATTGCAGTTCCCTCGTGGCTTACGAGTGGCACATGGGACAACTCGACTTTGATCTCCATCCTCCAGAACCACATTGCTAATGTCGGTGGTCACTACGCCGGAAAGGTGTACTCGTGGGACGTCGTCAACGAAATCTTCAACGAGGACGGTGAGTTACCATGCCCGGTTCCTCTCCTCATGACAGCGTGTTCATGGCTGGATTGTAGGCACTTGGCGCTCGACTCTATGGTACAACACCATCGGTTCGGCCTTCGTCCCCATTGCGTTCAACGCCGCACGCGCTGCCGACTCCAAGGCCAAGCTATACATGAACGATTACAACGTTGGTCCATATCCATTACAGCTTATGGACAATGAAGCTGAAACGCATGTGGACTTATACAGGTCGAGGGAACCGGCTCAAAGAGCGACGCGTACTACGCTCTCGCTCAAACGCTTTTGGCTCAAGGCGTTCCCGTGCACGGAATGGGATCTCAAGCGCACTTGATCGTCGGCTCGCTGCCTGGTAACCTGGCATCGAACATCGCTCGTTTCGTTGCTCTTGGTCTGGAGTGGGCTTACACTGGTGAGTCGTGATGCCGTGGTGTCCCATACGCCCGAAGACTAATCATGCATGACCTGGCAATCCAGAGCTCGACATCCGCATGACACTTCCCGCTACCGACGCTCTTCTCGCCACCCAAGCATCCAACTACGCCTCGATTGTCACCGCCTGCGTCGGTAACAGCGCTTGCGTTGGTATCACCGTTTGGGATACTTCCGATGACTAGTACGTGCTCTCGCTCGAAGCATTTCTTCCTCCAAGTTGCTTATTAGCTTCGCCTCCTTTCACCAGCTCTTGGGTCCCCTCGACCTTCTCGGGACAAGGCGCCGCTCTCCTCTTCGACGCCAACAAGCAACCGAAGCCGGCTTACAAGGCGGTTGCCGACGTGCTTGCTGCGGCTACCGTCAGCGGTAATTTCCAAGGATGGTACACCTCTGGATCGACCACCACCACCACCACTACCACCACGACCGCTACTCCGACTTCCACCACCGTCAGCACTACTACGACCGCTACAGCTACCGCAACGCCCATCCCCCTCCGTGGCCTCAACACCCTCGCGAAGGCCAAGGGTCGTTACTTCGGAACGGCTCTTGATGGCTTGTGGTCGAATAGCGACACCGTCTACCAAGCACTTTCCGGAAAGTGAGCTCGCAACTCTGAGACTTATCGCCGTATTTCTTACACATGTTGACCGCTCATTTTTCCACATTCGTCAGCTTCAGCGAGTTCGGTATGGTCACTCCCGGAAATGCCATGAAGTGGGATACCATCGAGGCTACTCGGAACGTCTTCAGCTACAGCCACGGAGACTACATTCTCGACTGGGCTCACAACCACACTCAAACTGTCCGAGGACATGTCTTCGTCTGGCACAGTCAACGTAAGCTCCAGTCGTTGAAATTTCACCTCGAACATGGGGCTGATGATGGTCTTCTTTTGCAGTTCCGTCGTGGCTAACCAGTGGCACTTGGGACAACTCTACTTTGATTTCGATCCTCCAAAATCACATCGCCAACGTCGGCGGTCATTACGCTGGCAAGCTCTATGCCTGGGATGTTGTCAACGAGATCTTCAATGAGGATGGTGAGCCTACCTGCCTGATTTCCTCAGTTGAGAAAGCTTGCTGATGGTTTTCGTTCAGGTACCTGGCGCTCGACACTCTGGTATAACACCATCGGCTCTGCGTTCGTCCCGATCGCTTTCAACGCCGCCCATGCCATCGACTCGAAGGCCAAGCTCTACATGAACGATTACAATGTATGTGCTTTTTTTTTTGTTCGATCATTTTCCTATGGACGTTAAGCGATCCTTTCCTTTAAACATAGGTCGAAGGAACTGGCTCCAAGAGTGATGCCTACTACGCCCTTGCGCAAACTCTCCTTGCCCAAGGTGTTCCAGTCCACGGAATGGGATCTCAAGCACACTTGATCGTCGGCTCTCTCCCCGGAAACTTGGCTTCCAACATCGCTCGCTTTGTCGCCTTGGGTCTGGAATGGGCATACACTGGTAAGAAACACCTTCCGTTTAACAAAAAGCGGGGAACTCATCTCGACATCACTCAGAGCTCGACATCCGTATGACGCTCCCTGCTACCGACGCTCTTCTCGCTACCCAGGCGTCCAACTACGCCTCGATTGCCACCGCCTGCGTTGGCAACAGTGCTTGCGTCGGTATCACCGTCTGGGACACCTCCGATGACTAGTACGTCTTTGTTCAAGACTTCGTTTTCCAAGTGGCTTATCATCCTTACTCGTTCCCTTCATCAGCTCATGGGTTCCCTCAACCTTCTCGGGACAAGGGGCAGCCCTTCTCTTCGATGCCAACAAGCAACCCAAGCCCGCCTACAAGGCAGTCGCGGACGTCCTCGCAGCTGCTACCGTTAGCGGCTCGTTCACGGGCTGGTACACTCCCGGATCGTCTTCAACTACCACCACCACCACCACTACGGCCACTCCGACGTCCACCTCTGTCAGCACCACTACGACCGCCACGGCTACGGCCACTCCCATCCCCCTCCGGGGTCTCAACACCCTCGCAAAGGCTAAGGGTCGTTACTTCGGCACTTCTCTCGACGGCCTGTGGTCGAACACCGACACCGCCTACCAGGCACTTTCCGGAAAGTAAGTTCACGACAATTATCCAACGTGACGCTGACAGAATGCTGACTGTCGGCTCTTTCCTTCTCAGCTTCAGCGAGTTCGGTATGGTCACGCCCGGAAACGCCATGAAGTGGGATACTATCGAAGCCACTCGAAACGTCTTCAGCTACAGCCACGGAGACTACATTCTCGACTGGGCTCACAACCACACCCAAACTGTCCGAGGTCACGTCTTCGTTTGGCACAGTCAACGTAAGTTTCGATCGTCCCCAGTCTTGCTTGGGAAGAGGGCTGACGAATATTGCTGTTGCAGTTCCGTCGTGGCTCACTAGCGGTACCTGGGATAACTCCACCTTGATCTCCATCCTCCAGAACCACATCGCTAATGTCGGTGGTCATTACGCCGGCAAGCTCTATGCCTGGGACGTTGTCAACGAGATTTTCAACGAGGACGGTGAGGGCCTTGAATGGCTTCTGTCATCATGATAGTATGCTGATACTTGAGGTCTAGGTACTTGGCGCTCGACACTCTGGTACAACACCATCGGCTCGGCCTTTGTCCCGATCGCCTTCAATGCGGCCCATGCCGCCGACTCCAAGGCCAAATTGTATATGAACGACTATAATGTCGAGGGCACCGGCTCGAAGAGTGATGCCTACTACGCTCTCGCCCAGACTCTCTTGGCTCAAGGCGTCCCCGTTCACGGAATGGGCTCTCAAGCACACTTGATCGTCGGCTCGTTGCCCGGTAACCTCGCGTCCAACATCGCTCGATTCGTAGCCTTGGGATTGGAGTGGGCTTACACCGGTAAGATTCTATATTCCAGCCAACATTCCGTGTCTTTCAGAACTGACGAGGTTTTCCGGCACCACAGAGCTTGACATCCGAATGACCCTCCCCGCTACCGACGCCCTTCTGGCCACCCAAGCATCCAACTACGCTTCGATCGCCACCGCATGCGTTGGCAACAGTGCCTGTGTTGGCATCACCGTCTGGGACACTTCGGACGACTAGTACGTGTTCTCATACCACTAATTCGCTCTTTAAGTCGCTAATCAGCTTCGCTCCGTCCAGTTCATGGGTCCCCTCGACCTTCTCTGGACAAGGCGCTGCACTTCTCTTCGACGCCAACAAGCAACCCAAGCCTGCTTACAAGGCAGTCGCTGACGTCCTCGCGGCTGCTACCGTCAGCGGCTCATTCACCGGCTGGTACACTCCTTAAATTAGCTTTTCTGTCACTCGCTTTCAATGTCACTGTCCTGTTTATTCCTCTCCCTAAATATGCGTGGCTGATGAATCCAATATCGCCAAGACTAGATGATCTCACTCCTTTGGGAACTCGGTGGCATCGAACCACCGTAAGGTTTCGTTCCAATCACTGTGTTGCGAGATTAGCGTTGCGGCAGCAGCAGGAAGTAGAGACAATGCTCACCGTTTTCTCCTTCTTCGGATCGAGAAGTACCTTAACGCACTGTCCCATCCGCCTCTCGTCCTTCCTCTTTGATGCTTGCCCCATCGGCTCGGCTGGTCTTCGTCCTCCTCCCCGCTGACAACGAGGAACTCCTCTTCCGGGTCTTTCGGAAGTCCCAACACCTCTGTCGCAAAGTTCGCGATCCGTCCGTGCAAATCGTCTCTCGTCTCCCTCAGCCTTTTCAGTTCGGCGTCGCTCACCCACAGCAACCTATACAGCGCGACCGCCGCCCTGAACGCCGCAATCAAGTCTTCCGTCCACCTGAGCGTGAGCCACATCCACGCCGGTACGAACCATATTGTGAAGAACAGACCCAAGCCGAAGATCGGAGTGGTGAGGACGACCGCAGCGAGCCAGACAAGCAAACCCGAGGCTAAACCGTACACGAGTTTTGTTTGCGCGACTTCGTCGTGGGTGTCCCATACGGGACCGGAGCGCTTGAGTTTCTCGGATTGGTAGGTAGTGGTGGCGAAGACGGGGATCCAGAGGAACAGACCGGGAAGGACGATGGTGAGGAACAAGCATGTTTGGGAGGTTCGGATGAGTAAGCGCCAGAGGATTTGGAGGCGCGTGAGGTGCGCGGATTGCCGGATGCGGTCGTCTTTGAGTCCCAGGGCGTTGAGTTGGTCTTGGTACGCCTACGCCGTAACGAGGAGATTAGTCTATCGGCTGAGAGATCTGGATTGTTATGGCGTACCGATAAGTCGCGAGTGAGGCGCTCGCGCTCCGAGTCCGGGAAGGAGGAAGACAGGATTTGGGATTCCGTCTGCGATACGGCGGGGACTTGCGTGGTCGAAAGGACACTCGGTTGAGTTCCACTGCCGCTTTCTCCAATGCTATCTCCCCGAGGACGTTGCTCGGCCTTCGAATTCCACGTGACAGTCCGCTTCATGCCTTTCCGCTCGATCGCAACACCTTCCCCCGCAGCGGACCCAGCAACAGCGACTTCCCCAGGCTTCGCAAGCCCCTCCACGAACCGCGCGACGACCCTCACCCAATCGCCCAACCTCATGCGCGTACCGAGAGGCACGTAGATCCTCGCTGCGGTCTTGGCGACGCGCACGAGGTCCCACGAGGGCGAGTCGATGGTGTTGGAGGATAGTTGAGCGTGCATGAACGTCGTCAAGGATCGGATGGCGTCGAAGTCGATTGGGTCGTTGGGGCCTGTGGAGATGAGCGATGGGGAGTCTTTGACGGAGAGTTTGAGTGGGGGGTTAAATGAGACGAGGACGTCTGAGCGGAATGACCAGCGGTGTCTGCGAGAAACTCGGGGGTTAGCGATAGGTAAAGAGGTGGAAGTAGTTGATGGGGGCCTCACACGTAAGTTAGAGAGCAAGTCAAGAGCGTGACTGCAAAGTCTGGGTTGTCTCGGTTCCGAGTGAGAACGTCGGAGACGATCCTAGCAACTACCCGATCATTCAGCGTGCGTCTTTTCACCGACGCAAGATGATGGTCGAGTACCTCCAGTTTTTAACGGTGCCATGTTTGGATGGAACCTACTCATCCCTTCCGGGAAGAGGCAGATTGCGTCGCCTTCCGATAGAGCCTAGAAAGAATGGGATGAATAGACAACCTCAAGCTAGTGAAGAGTCTTCTTACGGTCAACAGTTTATCCATGGTGGCGGAGTTGTCCATCTGGTCACCGTGCTCCTTTCGTCTCTGCATGGGGAGAGTGCCTGCATTCTCGATGAGCCAGCTTGAGAACGTCTTGCGTCCGAATTGGGTGTCTTTTGCTGTCAACCGGAGAAAGTTGCGTTTCTACATGGGCCGAGTGCAGAGCGTCACTATCCAGACGTGAGTACTGATAGAAGCTGGTGCGGTACCTTGGAGGAGACGGATGTGACGAGGAGGAGAGCGTCTGTGAGCGAGTTGACGTGGTTTGCGCAAACGATGCTGTGTAGGACGGCCAGCCAGGTATAAGTTTAAAACCTGGATAAAGAACGAGAGCACCCACACAGGCTCTCCATTCTTTGGGATGTAATGCTCGTTCTCGACGACGATGGTGCCGTAGAAGACGTTGAGCACAAACTGCGATGGGAATCCCGGGTCAGTTCGCGGATCTCTTCTGAAGGACAGTATGATACACCTTGAAGAGAAGACTAGCAGCCACCAAGACCAATCAGTTGGAGGCCCTTCCATCAAGGAGTTGGGTAAGCAAGGGAGCGTACCGGATTAGGAAGTACATGAATGGAGTCGACTTGGGTTTTGCCGCAGTCGCCATTTTGGAAGAGACCTCCGAACGGTGAAGCAAGGCTTAGGAAATAGAGCCAAAGCTGTATGTGGTTGAAGAAGAATCACCCTGAATTGCAAGGAGCACTTAGACGGTCATGATCGTCTTGCACCCGAAGTTGGAGCGTGGCACGAGAGTTTGACGTCAGAACAAGCTCTGGCAAGCCAACTTCGACTATTTCCCGCCCTCCAACCATTATCACATGCAATCGCTGAATACTCTAAATAGAAAGAAAGAATACTACGAGCCTGATGCGGTACATCGGGTACTGGAGAGAGGTCGCTGCCACGGCGCATTGAATGTATCTGGCCCTTAGACCGTGACGTCACCGACCGCCTCACCGAATTCTTCGTTCAAGAAGGGAATTCTCGGCGAGTCTTGGTTTGGGATGATAGTCGACGTCATCCTCTAGACCCTGACTATGCAAGCTTTAAAATACGACCAGTCCTGTCCACCGCCAGGTCCTCAATCATCGCGACCACCCCTCCTAACCCACCACCTTCACTATGTCCGAATACTACGTCTACGTCAAAACCACCTACACTTCCCACTCTCCATCCACCTGGCATCCAAGCGCCTACTCCGTCCTCCCATTCAAGCCCAATCCAACCATCTGGAGCGGGTTCGCCATCACCTGGTCCGAACACCAACTCAAAGACCAACTCCACAGTTCCCCCCTTATCCCAGCGTTCGCCGAAACCGCCTGGTCCGCGCAAGAGCCCGCCGTGTTGTTGGGGAGCAAAGAGGACGTTCCGCAGGGTACGCCCGAGTTCGTCCCGACCGAGAAGGATTTGGAGATCATCAAGGCGGACAGCTAGAGCATAACGACACGCGCGAGGGGATCTTGTACAACCAAGCCTTCCACAGACTTGTGCTAATATATATAAATTCACATTAAAAGAGCGGCCCGGGATTTTCTATACAACACAGCGGGACGATAGAGAAAAGCGCGTCGAAGCCCAAGTACAGTTAGTTCGTCGCGGACGGAACGTCGATCCGGAACAACCCGTCCTGGGGTGTCAAGAAGCAAAACGAGTGGGGGAGAGAAAGAGACGAAACTCAAGATAACAGGGTATATCCTCAGCATGAGGAGGTGAAAGAAGAGGGGAAGGGGTATATTGAAGAACGAAACGACCCCTTGATCCAGCCCACCCAGTTAAGAGTCTAGAAGACGTTGGGAACATCGCCGTTTCGCTTGGCATGCGACTTCTTCTTGCACTTCTTGTCGGTGGAACCCTTCGTGCTGATAGAGCCGGAAGAATCGTCAGTTTATTCACGTCTTAACGGGAGTCGACAAGTTAATGGCTCACCAAGACGAGTGCTTGGCGGTGGTAGTGGTAGTCTTATGATGATGGGTAGTGGTAGTCTTATGGTGGGTGGTGGTAGTCTTGTGGTGGGTGGTTGTCGTCTTGTGAGTCGTCTTGTGAGTAGTGGTCGTCTTGTGGACGGCACCCGCAGCTTGAACTCCACCCTCGTAGTTGCCCTGCTCGTTCACGAAGATATCATTCTGCGCGCCTTCCTTGTAGCCGTACAAATCGTTGTAGAACGGAGGGTCGTAGTAACCTTCGAACATCTGCCGCAAAACGCATCAGCCTCCACCCCCCCCCGCCCAGATACGGCCAAAAGAAATCGCAGCGCACGTTGTTCCTCTCGTTCTGCAACCAGTACAAAGGCTGCTTGGCCCCAACGGTGCAGTTCTTCGGGTCTCCATTACGGTTCAAGACGGGATCGTGTCCGCACCGCCTCGCGACTTTAGGCGTCCCGATCTTCTTGGCGGTGGACTTGGTGTTGGTGATCTTGCACCTGAACGCGTTCATGTACATCTGCATGCTCCCCGAGTTCGGCGAGTGGATCCAGAACCACGCGCAGTGGCACACGCCCTGGCTGCACGATGGCATGTTCTCGGGTACTTGGAACTCGTTCACGCTGATGAGCAAGCAAGCAAATTCAAAGACGCGTCAGCGATGGGG
>WSUD01000487.1:0-14877 GCA_019633495.1 Tulasnella sp. 427 | reverse complement strand
ATGCGCCAGCCAGAGGGCTTCCAGACCAAGTCTGAGGACTGGGTGTGTCGTCTGAGGAAGGGGCTGTATGGTCTCAAGCAGAGTGGTCGTTTGTGGTACCAGAAGCTGGGAGAGGTGCTGGAAGGGATGGGCTTCGTTCGCCTAGTCTCTGACCCAAGCATTTACGTCTGGGAGGCAGATGGGATCAAGGTCATAGTGCCTGTGTTTGTGGACGATCTGACCGCTGTCTCTAAGTCTGCAGCAAAAATCAAGTGGCTCAAGGAGGGGCTGGCTAAGGCCTTCAAGATTCGCGACCTTGGCCCTACCAGCTTTCTTCTAGGTGTCTACATCACTCGAGACCGATCCCAACGCTCTCTCTCTCTTTCCCAACGCCAGTACATTATCGACCTCCTGGAGCGCTTCCACATGTCCAACTGTGCTCCAGTGACGACTCCCATGGAGCCAGGCCTCAAGCTGACGAAGGAGATGTGTCCCAGCACTCCTGAGGAGCTGGCAGAGATGAAGGATAAGCCTTATCTCAACGCTGTGGGTGCACTGAACTACCTTGCCATTGCCACCCGTCCAGATATTGCGTACACTGTTGGCAAACTGGCACGCTTCAACTCCAACCCTGGCAAGCAGCACTGGGCAGCCGTCAAGCACCTCTTCAGGTACCTGCAGGGGACCAAGGACTTGAAGCTCAGCTACGCTCCAGATCCGTCCCAGGACTCCCTGTTCACCACCTACGTTGACACCGAGTTTGCTGGCAAGAAGCAAGCTGACCCCTCTCCTCCTGGCTCAGTGGCACCTGCAGTCATCACCTACACAGATTCCGACTTTGCAGGCGACAGGAACACAGGCAAGTCCACCAATGGTTACGTTGTCAAGATTGGGACAGGTGCAGTCAGCTGGGCTAGCAAGCTCCAGGGGGTGATAGCTAAGTCGTCCACTGAGGCTGAGTTCTATGGTGCAAGCTTTGCTGGGACTGAGATCAAGTGGCTTCGAGAGTTGTTGCAGGAGATTGGCTACACATTCCCCTCCTCCTGTCCTCTCCTTGTCGACAATCAGCCAACGATCCAAGTCCTGAAGGATGCTGTACACCACAGCAGGATGAAGCACATCCCAGTGGCTGAGTTTTGGATTCGCAATGAGATCTCCAAGCTCAAGACAATCTCTGTTCACTACTGACCTTCTCACCAAGGCACTGCTGCGCCAGCTTGTGCAGGAGCACAGGGAGCGCATGGGGCTCAGCTAGAGGTGAGCAGAGCCGTCGCATTGAGGGGGTGTGTTGAGCCCACTTGGGCATGTCAATGCTCTCACCTCTGCACCTCCTTGGGTGTAGAGGCATGGTCACTTTTCTCATCCATGGTCACTTTCCCCTCTATCCGCTTATTTTGCCTTTTTCTCCCCTTTATGGTATTTGTTTGCCCTCCATTTCACTTCTATTTAACTTGTATGATGTTTCCCTTCATCTCTATATACTGGGGAATGTCCCAGGTCACTTGTGGGGTGCATTGGTGTTGGTTTGTGGCACCAATGCACTGTGTTTGTTCCTTATGTCCGTTATTTCCGGATTTTGCGCTGGTAGATAGCTGGGGGCAGATGGAGGGGAGTCTCCTCATCAACTAAGACTCCCCTTCACCTGTCTGTCCCCAGAACCCTCTGAGTGCTGTGTTTAACAGACAACTACCCTGACTGGGCTCGCATTGTCAAGGCCAAGATCATCAATGAGGGCGCTTGGAACTGCATTACCGGCGCCTACGCCGATCCCAGCTACTCCAACAGCACCAACCTCACCCAGCAAAAGTTGCAAAATGCTTGGATGACAGCTGAAGGTCTTGCTCTGGGAACCATCCAGGAGTCCGTCAACGCTGCCAACTACATACTCATCAATGGCAAGGACTCCAAGGACGCCTGGGAGGCTCTTGAGAAGGCCCACAACAAGCAAAATGGCCAGCGCCAGTTTCAGCTCTTCCAGAAGCTTGCCAACGTCGTCCAGAAGCCAGGCAAGGCCCTTAACACCTACCATCAGCGCATCGAGGTTGCTGCCCAGCGCCTTGAGAACTCCTTCCCTTCTGCCACCACTACCATCTCTGTCATCTAGTCCTTCTCCGCCTTTTTCTCACTTCTCAGACTTGAGAAAGTCGAGGAGATTGACGCCCTCGCTCTCCAACTCTCCCTCTCCGACAAAATCAATCACACTGAAGTCAGCAAGGCCTTCCGCACCGAGCAAGCACATCGGGACACTGCCAATCTCGTCCAGGAGTCGGGCCTTGCTGCTGGCTCTGGCAGACCCCCAGTCAAGATCAAGACGCAGCAGACGACGTGCTCTCACTGCAGCAAGTCCCACAATGTCAGCGACTGCTTCAAGCTTCACCCAGAGAAGATGCCTGACTGGATGACGACCCGTTGAGAGGAGCAACGCAAGGCCAAGGAGGCCAAGTCCAAGGCCAAGGAGACTGCTGCTGTTGCTGCTGCTGCTGCTAGCGACTCTGATGATGGTGAAGAAGCTGCAAAGATGGCGAGTTCTTCCCCTTCCACCTCTCCCTCCGGCGCCATTGACACCAAGTGGAACACAGACACAGGAGCCACGTCGTGTATGACTCCCCATTGGCACTGGATTCGAGATATGGTCCGCTGCAACATTCCTGTGAGGCTAGCGACAAATGAAGTCGTTTATGCTCTTGGAAAGGGGTCTGTGCTCTTCCAGCCTCTCATTAACGGTTCTCCTGTTTGCTCTGTGCTGTTTACTCGTGTCCTCTATGTACCTCATTTGAATAACAACTTGTTTGGTGTCATTCCTCTTGCCAAAAAGCGTGGTGTTGTCACTCAGTTCTCCAAGAACGGTGTCTCCTTCACTCAGGATGGTGAGCTCTTTATGACCGCCTCCTATGGGCAGAACATTGCATACCTCAACGGTCACACTATCCCTGCACCTGAGTCCGCCATGACTACAACATCCATTCCTCCCCTCAGCCTTCCTCTCCTGCATCGTCGCCTTGCACACATTGGTGTAGACCATCTCAAGCAACTCCTGACACTTGGTCTGGTGGATGAGATTGAGGTGAAAGGTGACTGGAAGGCAGACATGTCTCTCTCTGGCATCTGCGAGCCTTGCTTAGCTGGCAAGCACCTTCCTGGACTTCAAGGCTTTGGTGGAGAACCAGACCGGTCACAAAATCAAGCACTTCAGAGATGAGAAGGGAGGTGAATTTGTCAGCAAGAAGTGGGACTCCTACCTCACTGAGCACGGCATCATTCACTAGAAGACCACAGTCAACACTCCCCAGCAGAACGGCATTGCTGAGCACAAGAACAGGATGCTAGAGGAGGCCATCACCTCCATGCTGGCTCAGGCCAAGCTCCCTCGCGCATTCTGGGGCCTAGCTCTTGCCATGGCTGTGCGCATCACGAACGCTTCTCCCTCTTCTGCTCTGAAGGACAAGACGCCTTATGAGGCCTTCTATGGCTCTAAGCCTGACCTGAGCATGCTTCGCACTTTTGGCTGCCGGGCCTATGTGCATGTCCAAAAGAAACACAGAGACGAGGGCAAGTGGCACACTCAGCGCTGCATCTACGTCGGTTTTGAAGATGGCTACAAAGGTTTCAAGTGCTTCAATGCTAAAACCAACAAGTTTGTCATCTCAAGAGACGTTGTCTCTGATGAAAACGATTTCCCTGGTGTACCATGGATTGACGGAGACGAGGCTTTCGTGCCTATCAGTGGTGGCTACTACCCTGCTCCTGTGGTCAATTCACCTGCTGATGCAGATGTTCCACCTCCTCCTACGCCTCCTGTGCCTCTTCAACCACTTCCACTTCCACCTTCTGCCAGTCCATCTCCTGCGCATTCCACTCCATCCCTCCCTCCTGACACGCCTAAGGCAGAGC
Source organism: Tulasnella sp. 427 (assembly GCA_019633495.1). Lineage (NCBI taxonomy): Eukaryota > Fungi > Basidiomycota > Agaricomycetes > Cantharellales > Tulasnellaceae > Tulasnella > Tulasnella sp. 427. Next base: position 11,007 of record WSUD01000487.1, on the reverse strand, counting down.
CACAGACTCCAGAGCTGCGCCCATCTCAGCCAAATCCAGCCCATGAGACTGAGGACGAACCTGAAAAGACTGAGGATAACTCTCTGTCTGACCAGAACAGACAGCTTAGCCTTGAAGAACGTCCTATTCATGAAAGGCGTGCAGGAAGAGGCTTCAGAAAGGGCAAAGAGTGCCAGCTTTCACTGTCTCCTACCCCTGCTCCATCTCCGTCGTCCATCCCATTCCCATATGTTGAGTCTCCTGAGAAGCAAAAGAAGTCCAAGACCACTGGCTCCCGTGAACTGCGCGCTCTCCAACACTGGGAGTGGTCTGAGGAGCCTGAAGCTGGTCGAGCACCTAGGGACCCAACTGCAAATGCTTCAGAGTGTCCTAGACGCAATAGGCAGACTCCCAAGGAGTTCTGAAAAGTGGATGGGAAAGCTCAGGCTCCTCGCTTTGATGCCTCAGATGATGAAGTCGATTCTCCGCTGCCTTCAGGGGGTGCCAGAAACCGCCAACCTCCATCGGATGATGAGAGTGACAACTATGTCCCCTCTGACGAAGGAGCTGCTCTAGTTCAGGCTGCAGAAATCGTCTACCCAGCTGAGGAACTCCTTACCCTCGAGCAAGCTGCAGAGAGAGCCTATTCTGAACTCGCTGATGGACTCCAAAATGCCTCCCAGAGTGACTCCTTGAGCCTTAGACCACTCTTGAACGTCCCTCTTCTCCTCAGGAGTGGTGGGGGTGCTTACACGCTCGTCCCAGCCCGGATCAACACACTTCCAGCACGCTTTGGAGTTGAAGTGAGGGTATATGTAGTCATACCACTTGTTCCAGTTGCTGTCCTCCAGGATAACTATGGTGGACGAAGAATTGGCCATAGCGGATGGAGGAGACGGCGTGAAGAGCTGCAACGGTGGTGTAGAGACGAAGATGGTGTCAAGGAGATGTTGGCTAAGCGAGAGAAGCGGGGAATGGAAAATGGAGATGTAGCGAGCCGAAAATTGATCGGGGAAAGTCGGGATTCTGGATTGGACGTGTGACGTGGCAGCTGCACGTAGCCGGAGAGGCAATGAGCGCGGACGAAAACTGATCGAATAGGAGACGTTCCTATGATCCGATCGAGCCGAAAATTGGCGTAGGGGTATATGGACGTGGTGGATGCGCGTAGCCAAAGGGGCAATGTGCGAGAATGTCTGGATCAACTGTACTGGTTGATTTTAGGTGTGGACTGGGCCCATAACCTGTTGAACACAGCACTCAGAGGGTGCTAACACCTGGGGACAGACAGGTAAAGGGGAGTCTTAGTTGATGAGGAGACTGTTGCGCCCTGTTGGGCTGGTCACTTCACCACCTCTGAGTCATCATGGCGTCTTGGGACATACACCATTGGATTTGCAACGTGTGGTTTGGTATAGGACATTATTTGTAGATTTCTCCTATTTCTTTCTCTTAGTCTCTCTTATGTGTTTCCGTCTAAGTAGGTTCACACGTAAGCCCCTGCTCCGGAGCGGAGCACCTTCGCCAGAAGGGGCTTAGGACCAGGTGCGCCCGTTGAGGGGGTGACTTCCCCTCGCATTACTCGATCCTAACACATCAACTGTATAATGAGCTATTATTATAAGTCGTAGTTAGTCCTTCCCAATACACTATGGCAAGCTATGGGAGCGATAGGGTGAAAAGTGAGAGTTCTAACACTGCATCAAGAAGGCGACTACCCCCCCATTCAGACTTTTCGTCATACCGTCTTCCTGGGACATAACATCAGTGGGCAGGCAACGGTTTCTGCTACCTATACTACCTGACTACGTTCATGTCAGATCTCACGTCTATACACTGGATTTTGGAGCAGCAATTGGGGCAGCAGTGTTGAGGAGGGCAGAGCGCCACATTCATTTCACACGCTTGCTGAGGTCGCTGACTGCGACCACCGAGCTCACCAAGCTCTCCAGCTTTGTTACACCAATGAACAACGATGAGCTCCAGTACAACAACCCACTCTGGGAGTTTATACTACCTGAAGAGATACGACTCAGCTGTCAAGACCCTAAAAATCTTGTCGCCCGCATTCATCTCGTTGTATCTCTCATCCTCTGCCTTGCTATCCCCATCAAACAGGTCCTACATCATATAGCTTCATTGCTGTCGGTCGCGTGCCTTGGAAGCGTCCGTTACCCTCCACTCCGTACCTGCTACAACGTGGAGTTGTTGCTGCTGTGTTGTTGTCTGCCGTATTTGAGATGCAACGGTGTGGACCGGACTTAAACGGAGGAGAGGTGAGTAGCAAAGGAGGACAGACGCGACTCGCAGCTTTGGTGGCCCGCGAGCGAGTGTGAACCTGCTTCCGACGATGAACCAGCGCAGCTGCGACAGCAAAACCGCGCATAGGTACTCTTGGTATGTATAACTATACTAAGCTCAAGTATGGTGGGTGTGGCACAAAAGCCGAATATCGTTTTCCTCTTTGCTTTCTCGAGGGGTAGCTTCGACCTCTTGCACTCATTCGAAGCTATGATGTGCAACAACCACTTGTTATTCGCCTAGTTTAATACCTCATTTCCATCATGAAACCCTTGTCGTATATACGTGCCAAATATTTAGTTACAAGAATCCGAAACGAGTGAGAAGTGAGGGGTGAAAGTCACCCCCCAAATCGCGGCACCTTGTCATAAGCCCCTCCTGGCGGAGGAGCTCGCAACGGAGCTAAGGGGCTTACATCCGTGAGCCTACCGTCTAAGTATTGGGTCGAACGTATGTTTGTCTACTTTCAACATTGTTTGTTCCAAAATTGTATATAAAGCGGACTGCTCTAGCTAGTTGTTGAATATCATCGACTAAGATTCCCCCCTTCGCACACTTAGTGCTAGGTTGGCTCTATTGCTGCATTCAACAGGTTATGGGCCCAGACCGTACCTAATCTTAACCAGCTAGTTGATCATCATCCCTCTTTCCTCTATTGTTCACTCGCCTCATTGAGCAGCTGCACGAGCCTTGAAGTCTACCTTTACGTAGACTGGTTGATTGTATCCTCAGGGATCAGAATCACCCGAAAAGCTTGCTGACTCTAGCGCTCACACCTACGTCGTAGACAAGGACAGCCTTAACCGGCCCTCTTTCAAGACATCCCCTCTCACTGTGATTCTGCATGTGCCTCCATCACAGGCCAGGTTGAAAGGTGTTGCCAACGGATAGACGTTGCACCCGGTACCCTGCAGAGGAATTTGAGAGTGCCCTCCTTCATTCCCCCCCTCTGCCTGCAAATCATGCGTTTGGGTCTGCAGACCTGCGCTACAGCCAGAGGGCTCCAGATCACTCGCTGCCACGGATAGAGCGTCTTTTACAGCCCCTTGTCCCGAAGCTTCAATCACACACTCCCTTTCCTTCGCTTCATCTTCGTGCCATCCGCTCATCGTGCCATTCACGCACTTGAGCAAGCCTGCATGTGTACTCAGATAAAAATCAGATCATATCTCACTCCTATCTCGGAGTTACCAATCGACATTTGGCTAGCGCTTACCACCACACTGCCTTGTGCACCTGCCACGTCACCAGCGGTCCAAGTTTAAAAATCTCGACCACCACTTGCCCATTTCTCCATCTACCACCATCTAGCCCTACACCACACTCCTCATCATGTCGTCCAACACTACCCTCAACTATGTCCAATGGGCTCATGTCACCAAGGCCAAGATCATGAAAGCCGGTGCATGGGGCATCATCGACGGCACCTACAAGGACCCCAAGTATCAAAAGAGCACCGACCCTGCCAAGCAGAAGCTCCAGGTTTCCTGGATGACGGCTCAAGGTCTTGCTCTGGGAACCATCCAGGAGTTTGTCGACGACGCCAACTACACCCTCATCGATGGCAAGGATGCCAAAGACGCCTGGGACAAACTTTACTTTACGAAGCGCACAACAAGAAGGACGACCAGCGTTCCTTCCAGCTCTTCCAGGAGCTTGCCAACACAGTCCAGAAACCCAACAAGTCCCTCAACACCTACCACGAGCGCGTCGAACAGGCTGCCAGCCGTCTCAAGGCCTCCTTCGCTGACCAGGCTACCACCACCGACGTCCTTGACTCTCTTGCCGCCTTTTTCTCACTCCTTGGACTTGAGAAAGTCGATGAAAACGACGCTCTCTCTCTCCAAATCTCCCTCTCCGGTACCGTCGACCTGCCCAACATTGCCAAGGCCTACCGCACCAAGCAGGGACGCAGGGACACTGCAACTCTCATCCAGGAGTCCAGCCTTGCAGCCAGGACCAGTCGCCAGCCTAACAAGAACAAGGACCGACGCCCTGAGCCTCGTCCCACATGCTCCCATTGCAGCAAAGGCCACCTTGCCAAAGACTGCTTCAAGCTCCACCCAGACAAGATGCCAGACTGGATGAAGAAGCGCAACAAAGAGCAAGGCAAGGCCAGAGAAGCGAAGGGCAAGGAGAAAGCTGCCCAAGCTACTGCCTCCAATTCCGAGTCTGGTGCTGAGGAGCCTGCTAAGATGGCAAGTCCTGCAACCTCTTCCTCCCCCACTCAGGTTGCTGACACCAAGTGGAACGCAGACACAGGAGCTACGTCGACTATGATGCCCCACAAACACTGGATCAGAGACATGAAGCCCTGCCACATCCCTGTACGTATGGCGACTGATAAGGTCGCTTATGCACTTGGAAAGGGGTCTGTCCTGTTCCAACCCATCGTTAACGGTGTCAAGGCTCCTCCTGTCCTCTTTACTCGTGTCCTTTATGTACCTGGCTTGAGTAACAATCTATTCACTGTCATCCCTCCTGCACAAAAGCGTGGCATTGTGACCCAGTTCTCTAAGGGTGGCGTCTCCTTCTCCCAAGACAATAAGGTGTTCATGACTGCGTCCTACCAGAACAAGGCTGCCTTCCTTGACGGCCATACCATTCCTGCAGACGAGTCTGCGTTCACCACTACCTCCGTCCCCACTCCATCTCTCTCCCTCTGGCATTGCTGCCTAGCCCACATTGGTGTAGACCACTTAAAGAAGCTCCTCAGGCTCAACCTTGTCCCTGGCATCGAGCTGAAAGGTGACTGGTCGACTGACACCTCCCTTTCTGGCCTCTGCGAACCATGTCTGGCTGGCAAGCAGCACAGAGACCCCTTCCCATCCTCTACTTTGACCACTTCCGCTCCTCTTGAGCTAGTGGTGTCCGACCTCCATGGTCCTGTAGAGCCCACAGACGAAGGCTCCAGGTACTGGGTGCTGTTCATTGACGTCCACACACGCATGGTGTTTGTCTACACACTCAGACGTAAGAAACAAGCTTTCAAAGCCTTCCTGGACTTCAAGGCCTTTGTCAAAAAACAGACGGGCCATAAGATCAAGAGGTCCAGAGACAACAAAGGAGGTGAATTTGTTGGCAAGAAGTGGGATTCCTACCTCACTGAACAGGGCATTGCCCATGAGAAGACGATGGTCAACACTCCCCAGCAGAACGGGATTGCTGAACGCAAAAACCGGGACTCTGGAAGAGGCCATCACTGCCATGCTGGCTCAGGCTAAGCTTCCGAGAGCCTTCTGGGCTGTTGCTCTTGCCCTTGCCGTCCGCATCACCAACGCCACTCCTGCATCTGCACTAAAGGATAAGACTCCCTACAAAGCCTTCCATGGCTCTAAACCTGATCTGAGCATGCTTCAAGTCTTTGGCTGCCGTGCCTACGTCCACGTCCAGAAGAAGCACAGAACGGAGAGCAAATGGCACACCCAGCGTTGCATCTACCTGGGATTCGAGGATGGCTACAAGGGATTCAAGTGCTACAACGCGGAGACCAACCATTTTGTCATCTCTAGAGATGTGGTCTTTGACGAAGAGGACTTCCCCAGCATACCATGGACTGACAAGGACAAATCATTTGTCCCTATCAGTGGAGGATACGTCGCACCTCTAGAGATCAATCCTCCTGCCATTGCTGCTCCCCCTGCTCCTCCTCCAGGCTCTCCTGCGCCCTCATCATCCTCACCCTCTCCATCACCATCCGATGCTGCCAAAGACAAGCCTAAGACTCCTGAATTGTGTCCTCAGCCCCCTGAACACGACAGTGACGACTACAAGGATGAGACTCCACCTCTGTCTAAGGGCAAAGAACGTCAGGCTCCCCTTCCTTCACCATCTCCTGCTCCTTCGTCGTCGGTGCCATTCCCATATGAGGAGTCCCCAGAGCGCGTGCGCAAGGCACCAGCTCTGTCGAGAGCGCTTTGCAACCTACGTTTTGAATGGTCTCAGGAGCCAGAGAGACAGCCGACTGCTGGTCCTGCTCCCAGAGACCCCACTCCTGACACTCCCAGACGTCCTCAACGCAACCGACAGCCTCCCAAGGAGTACTGGAAAGTGGGTAGAAAACCTCAGCCCCTTCACTTTGACACCATTGAAGATGAAGTTGATTCTCCACCGCCTTCAGGGGCTGCCACAGACCGCAAAACCCCTCCTTCTGACGCCGAGGACGAGTACTCTTCCTCAGAGGATGCTGCTCTTGTTCAGGCACTGGAAATCGTCTACCCAACTGAGGAGGTGCTTACCCTGGACCAAGCCATGGAACGCGCATGGACTTCTCTCTCCAAACGAGCTCAGACAACACTGAGCCTTGGTCATTTTGAGAAGCCATGCTTTGCCCAGACAAGGACAAATGGTTTGAAGCTGCTCAGGCAGAAATCCGAGCCCACGTCAAGAATGGCACTTGGGAACTGGTCCAGCTACCTCCTGGCAGGAAGGCCATTGGTTCCAGATGGGTGTTCAAAGTCAAATGCGACGCTCATGGGCAAATTGAGCGCTACAAGGGACGCCTAGTTGCTCAAGGCTTCTCCCAACATCCTGGCATTGACTTCCATGAGGTCTTTGCACCCACCATGCGCTGGGCAGCCCTTCAAACAATCCTTGCACTGGCTGCACTGGAAGACATGGAGGTAGAGTCGATCGACATCTCCGATGCTTACCTGAACGGTGTGCTGCCTGAGGATGAAGTCGTCTACATGCGCCAGCCTGAGGGCTTCCATGACAAAGAAGATGACTGGGCATGCCATCTTCGCAAGGGACTCTATGGACTCAAGCAGAGTGGTCATCTCTGGTACCAGAAACTGGGAGAAGTGTTGGAGGGACTTGGCTTCAAACATCTCATCTCTGATCCCAGCATCTACGTCTGGGGAAAGGATAACCCCAAAATCATTGTCCCTGTCTTTGTTGACGACCTCACTCTCGTCTCCAAATCCAAGGCTCAGGTCAAGTGGATTAAGGACGCTCTAGCCAAAGTCTTCAAAATTTGCAATCTAGGCCCCACTTCCTTCCTCCTTGGAGTCCACATCACACGCGATCGGTCTTCCCCTTCGCTCCATCTCTCCCAACAGCAGTACACCATTGACCTCCTGGAACACTCTGGGATGTCCAACTGTGCCCCTGTAACGACCCCCATGGAGCCTGGTCTCAAACTCACCAAGGAAATGTGTCCCTCCAGTCCAGAAGAAGTCGCTGAGATGAAGGACGTCCCCTGCTTAAATGCAGTCGTAGCCTTGAACTACCTGGCTATTGCAACGTGTCCAGACATCTCCTACACAGTGGGCAAGCTGGCACGCTTCAACTCCAACCCTGGCATGCAGCACTGGAAAGCTGTCAAACACCTCTTCAGGTATCTCCGAGGGACGAAGGACCTCCAGCTCACTTACTCCCCTGATCCCTCATCCGACTCCCTCTTCACCACTTTCACTGACTGTGACCATGCTGGTGACAAGACCAATGGCAAGTCGACAAATGGGTTCCTGGTGAAAGTTGGGACAGGAGCTGTATTGTGGGCTTCCAAGCTTCAAGGGGTGATTGCCAAGTCGTCCACAGAGGCCGAGTTCTACGGTGCCAGCTTTGCAGGCTCAGAGATCAAATGGCTTCACAATTTCCTTGGGGAACTTGGTTACACCTTCACTTCTCCCTCACCCCTCTTCTGCGACAACCAACCAGCCATCCAGATCCTCCATGACGCTGTCCACCACAGCAGGATGAAGCATATCCCTGTGGCTGAGTTTTGGATTTGGGATGAGGTCTCAAAGGTCAAGTCAATCTCAGTCGAGTATTGCCCTATGGAGAAATGCCAGCAGACCTGCTCACCAAGGCCTTGCCATGACAGTTTGTAGTTGAGCATCAAGAGCACATGGGATTAGGGGGTGTGATCTCAGAGGTGCCTCATTGAGGGGGTGTGTTGTGCTCTGTAGTGCATGTTGGTTCACCACCTCTGAGTGCAGCTGAAGACCCCTGGTGGGTACAGATGGATTTGCCATGGTCACTTTGGTATATGGTATTATTCTCCTATTTTTTCCATTTATTTCTGTTAGCGTCTTGTCTCTGTTTTATCCAACATCAGGAAAACGCGTTTTGCATGTGTAGGAAAGCACTAGCTACGGGCTTCCACACGGCTGTACAACATCTATGTGAGTTACAGCCTCCTAGGGGTACAATGATGTAATGTCCCTGTCCACCCTGAGTACCGTACACACCCATACGCTTTCCCATAGTACGTGGTCCATCTGTAGGGACCATTTAGTACACGCCAGCTACACACAATACAGCGATCTGTCCGAGGTTCCTCGAGCATTAGCATTGGGAGGGTAGTAAGTAGTGGACAAAGCGGACAAAGCGGACAAGTCCTGAGGCCGAGTTGAGATGAGACTCCTTGCAAAAACCTCGTACCATCTACAAAAACCATTTATCTGCTGAAGCATATATCTAGCGTAAACAAATATAGTCATTTAGACTGGCAAATGAGTTGATATAGAATGTATGACTATTCAGTAAAGTCGCGGTGCCCTCCCGGTCATCCACGATCTCAGCGGCTTCGTTGATTATGGGTGCGAGTGGGCAGGGACAGATGATAGAGTCAAGCTCGATGATTTTCCCTCTCCTTATGGAGCCCAGGTAGTCCTTCGAGACCTTGAAGAATTGGGTCGCCAGGTCTTTCTGAGATGATTGAATCGGTGAAAACATGTAGACATAGGCAAGAAACTCAGGGAATGGGTGGGGTAGGTTTGGCTGAGGGTTTGAAGGACGAAATATGAGATGCAACTCTCCAACAGAATAGCCTGCAGGTCGGAGTGAGAAAGAAATAAGCCAGCTGTGCGGGGCTTTCAAGAAACAAACTTACCGATTAACCCAACGACATCCGCATTACTGTCATTGAACAATACAGGGTCGTAGGTGTTCTTGTGTCCATTTGCTTGAATTTTGCGCCATTCTGCCTTCATGAAGTCGTTCAGGATGGGGAGTAGGACATGAACATGAGACCAAATGTCAAGAGCTGAGAAGCATTGCGGTATTCCCGGGAGTTCACGCTGGGTGAAGTACTCTTGAAGATCTTGGATGAAGTGCGGAAAATTGTAAGCAATAATCACCTCGTCCAGAGACTTTGTAGGGAGATGTGGGCGCTTTGTGAGTTTGAAAACGACGTTGTCCTTGACAGGGTTGGGAACTTGCCACGCACGCCTCGTTGTCGTTTGTTTTCTGACCATGACCTCCTTGTCCTCCTCAGCTGCCACCGCTCGAGCAGCCATCTTGGCTGCCTCTGCTCTATCTCTCCAATCAATGTAGGCCTCAAGAGCCGTCACCCTTTCATGAAGATCGAGCCAGCAAAGCATTTGGAGAAGGTGCGTGCCGCGATGATTTGTTGCCCGCCACGCTTCCTTCACTAAATCGATGTGAAGTCGCTCAGAAGTCTCCGTTGTCGATCCATCAAGCGTCCCTTTCCACCGCACATAATCCGACAAGTGACGAGGGATATGCAGTTTAGGTATCTGGAATCCCTTGATGACTGCGCCAGTCTCCTTGCTAACCCGTCCCCCAAGCCAAGCATAGACATCCCGGGCATCTTCAAAGTCTTTCACTCGCTGATCTGCCTCCTTCAAAGTCTTCTCGGTATGATACGGGTAACACGCCAGGTAGAGGTAGTCCAAATACGCACGATTGGCGGTGAGTAGGGGTCCTGTGGCTCGTGGCGCACCAGCGAGTGCGGCGAGGAAGTCCTTTTCCAAGTCGCGCGTGTCGCCTTGTGTCCATTGACTGATATTTGATATTCCATAGGTAAAGTGACGAAACCCCGGTTGAGGAATTTGCAAACGAAGTCGTAAGTCGATTTCAGAAGGCTCGTTCTTGACATCGATGATATTCTGATTCCACAGGACAATATAGTCCCGGAACGCCTTGTGGTACCAATGCAAGAGATCGTGCGACATTGCCTTCACAATATCAACGCACCAGGGCAGCTCGGACATCCATTCCCAACATGGCTCCTCAACACCGCCTAGGCCAACCTTCTTTGCCGCATTTACGAAGGTCTATGTGTCGTCAAGGCTTCCGAGCGTTGATGATGGCCCTACAACCGTCCTCTGTGATATCTGGGTGCGGACCGAGCGGATTTGCTGGAGGATTGACGCTGAGGTCCGTTTGGGATAGTCGTGTTTGCAATCGAGTTGCTGCTTACGGGCCTCACAGAAAGGGCAGACAAAATGGCCAAGACAGAGAATCGTCCATACCTCCTCCATGTCTGCGATCCATCCCATTAGGAGGCGCCATGTCATGCGCATATAACCTTCCGGATCGACGGTCATAAGGGGGGTTTCTGCTTGTTGGTGTTGAAGCGGTTCGAGGACTTTCTTCAAACTCTTGTGGTAAAGCCGCTTGCTCATAATGCCTGGTAATCTGTCTCTCATTGACTTGCTTGGGAACTTTATCTTAACCGGTCCGAGAATAGGGATATACGCCAAGAGCATATATGCCCTTTGATTGATGGCTGCACGGGCATCTTTGCGGATGTTTCCAAGTGTAAGGTAGAGGGGATGCGCATTCTTCCCGCCAGTGTGAGAGGTGAGTGTTGTTTTATCTGAGGCTAGAATGATCGGAACTATAATCGATCCATAGGGAGCCCTCATCTAACACACTCTGCTCAGCTTCCAAATATGCGATCAATGATATGAATGAACTTGCCTGTGCCTCCCACCAAGCGTCACCCATGTATAACTCGTGAAATACTCGATCTCC
>WSUD01000486.1:0-14923 GCA_019633495.1 Tulasnella sp. 427 | reverse complement strand
CGCAGGTATCCTACGTCCGAAGCGGGAGGACTACCGCTCATCCATCCCGTCCGACGAGCTGTGGTACCTCCTAGCACGATGCTGGTCCACGAACGAGAACGACCGTCCTGACATGGATGTAGTGGTGTCCGAAGTTTGCAAAGTGAGGATGAAAGCCGGTTGGAACCCACTTGATGAAGATCCGAAGGCCGAGACGAAGAGAGACTGGGATTGGCCCACCTCGTACTAAGGGGTCCCACGTGGTTTGTTGATGGCTTTACAAACTGTCCGAATGTAAACCGCTCTAGTATTTTATGCCCTTTACCACGTATAATTGGTCTCAACATTTAATTAAGTCCCATTTGCTCCGGTCATCGGGACTCGAGCCCAAAAGCTCTTGTATGGGACATCGAGTAACTCGACGCCATCGACAATTTCTACCTTGCACTTCCGATTCACAGGGTTGATGTGGATACCGAACAGAGCACGTGGCATTCATATTTGAAACCTCTTCAGCTAGTGTACGCATTGGGCCGGAGAAGACACATTTCAAGTTTGACGAAAGGAAATCCACGATGTACCATGGACATATGGCGCTCCAAGTGGGGAATAATTCCCGCATGATTTTTTTAGCCCTACGACCTATATGAAGAACCCTTCTGAGCTCCCCTGAGCCTAAGTCCGAGTCCGGGGTAAAAATGTGCGGAGAGCGAGGCAACAAGGGTTTCGGCAGACAATATTTCGCGGCGAGGTACCGAAATCTCGCGACCGAGCAATAAATATCTCTGTCGCAAAGAAAATATCATCGCAGAGGTCTTCCTCAACCGCGAAAGATTTTTTTACCAAAGGGAGACGGGCGCGCGGAATTTTCAGCTCTAAGAAAGAAAAGATACTTGAACGGTGTTGTCAACGGGTTAATGCTCTCGAGAGCAAAGCATCTCGACAGAATCATTATACAAAGATCGTGTAGATAAACGAGCTAGATAAGTGCTTAATTAAGCGAGTTCAATTACGATTACGATGTGGAAGATGTAATAGAAAGGAGGATGACATGCAATAGAGCCACGAAGTAAGAGCGGACTGCAAAACATGATTGATAGAATCTGGGTCATGAGAGTAGGTGCTATAAAGATAGCCATGGAAGATATCAATGCCCACTGGTGCATGGTCGTGTTGCTTCGGTTGAGAGAGAACCATGCTGACAATCGTGCAAGGAACTCCGCCGGTGAGGTGGTGATGTCACAGAACGCAGCATGCTCCGTGATGCCCTCTGATGCGAAATCGAGATCTCTACCACAAACATTACGTAATAATATCGACTCGAGACTGGATAGCTGCGTGGTTTTGTTAAGTAAGAGAACTGGATTTGAGCACTTTGCCTATTCTCTCATTACCTCAACAACCCGGTGCATTCTGCATTCGTAAACATCTCACCCTGAGTCACATATCACTCTCAACATCGTCAATCCTTGAGACTGCTCAGATCACCACCTTGAATCTGACATCACTCGGCTTCAGCTACACATGTACATATCTCGTTTTCTTCTCGTTCACTACATCCACTCATGTACATCGACATCAACAAACGCTGGGTAGTATTTAACTTGCTAGCCATTCAGTTTGTATATTAATCATTATTGATATCTGGTTCTTGTATCATGTTTGTATTATGTCCTGATTTCACGGTCGGAGCTGCAGGCTGAGTGTCTGTTGGGCAGTGGAACTACCCGTGAGGTATGAAAAATCTCGCGCGCCCGTCTCCCTTGGTAAGAAAATCTTTCGCGGTTGAGGAAGACCTCTGCGATGATCTTTTTTTTTTTTGCGACAGAGATATTTTCTGTCCGGTCGCGAGATTTCGGTACCTCGCCGCAAGATATTGCCCGCCAATACCCTTGTTGCCACGCTCTCCGCACAATTTTACCCCAGATTCGGACTTAGGCTCAGGGGGGCTCAGAAGGGGTCTTCATATAGGCTGGTAGGGTAAAAAATCATGCGGGAATTATTCCCCACTTGGAGCGCCATATGGACATACCGACCAAAGCGAAAGCGAAATAATAAACCATACACGTGGGGATATCATACAATATACTTCTTTCAAGAGTAAAAATCAGCCTCGGCGAGCATCCGATCGACTTCCTCAAGCCGCTGCGCACACACCGCCAAGCCGACCTGATTTCCGATCCGAGAGAAAACGCTGCGAGCTTCTTTGTATACCTTTTCCGCTTCTATAAAACGCCTTTGCCTCCGATGGACATCTCCGAGACGTTGAATACACTGCGCATAGGCAACCTGCTCTCCAATCCGCGAGAAGATGTCGCGAGCTTGGGTCTATGCCTCAGTTGCCCTGGTGAGCCGGCCACACAGCAGATGGACACGTCCGAGGCTTCGAACTGACTGAGCAAAGCTGAGCTGGTCTCCAATTTGAGAAAAGATATCGCGGGCTTTGATGTAGGCCTCTTCCGCCTCGGCGTACTCGGTCCGCATTCGATGAACTTCTCCAAGATTCTGGATGCAATTCGCAAAGCCAAGCTGGTCTCCAATGTGAGAGAAGATGTCACGAGCCTCTTTGTATGCTTCAGTCGCCTCGGGATACTCGTCGCACGCCCGATGGATGTGTGCAAGGTCCATGACGCATTGAGCGTAGCCACGCCGGTTCCCGATTTTGGAGAAGATTTGCCGAGCTTCCAGATAAGCCTCCACTGCCTTGATAAACTCCTCTCGCTTTGCGTAGACGTCTCCGAGACCCCTGGCACATTGTGCATACGGAAGGTCGGCGCTGAGCCGAGAGAAGACATCGCGAGCTTCGACGTAAGCCGCTTCCGCCTCGATGTACTCGTTTTGCATTCGATGACCGTCTGCAAGACTGAGGACGCACTGAGCATACCCGCGTTGGTTTCCGAGCTGAGAGAAGATATCGCGAGCTTCTGAGTAAGCCTCTGCAGCTTGAGAGTACTCGTCTCGGACCGTATAGACATCCCCGAGACTTCGGACGCATTGGGCGTAGCCGAGCTGCGCTTCCATACTGGCGAAGAGGTCGCGAGCTGTGATGTATGCCTGCATCGCCTCGGCGTACTCATCCCGCATCCGATGGACATGCCCGAGGCTTTGAACGCACTGAGCGTATCCGAGGTCGTATCCAATTTGTAAGAAGATGTCGCGAGCCTCTGCGTACGCTGCTGCCGCCTCGCTATATTGATCCCTTACCCAGTGGACGTCTCCGAGACTTTGGGCGCATTCTGCGTAACCCCACTGATCTCTAATCTGGGAGAATATGTCGCGTGCTCCGCGTACATTGTTTCGGCCTTGGAGTAACCACTCTGCAGATACCACAAAGCTCCAAGCTCGGACAAAGATCGAGCCTGGCCTTTGACATCCTTCGCGGTTCTTGCGACTGCTAATGCCTGGTCGGTGTAACTCAAGGCTTTATCTATGTCCCCATTGCGCGACTCGAGCCTCCCAAGAGAGATGAGCAGTTCGGTAGAGCGAGTTCCTACGTCTATCGATGGGATGCTCATTTCCTAGAGGACCCACCACGAGAGACATTCTAGCAGGTTATTTACAAGCTGCTCACCATGAAGCCTAATCTTTGTTGGCAGGCGACGGCCGAGGGTCGCGTATCCACGTCGAACTTCCAGCACTCCATCATGAGGCTACATAACGCCTTGACCTGCGAGAGTTGACTTTCGCTGGCAAGGTGCGGCAAACGCCCGTCGATTATGCGAACAATAACGGCTTCTGATGTAGCGACGTTGTTGAACGGTATGTTTCCAGTGATTCCCTGTATAAAGAAGAAAGGATATGCACTCAGCAGGTAAGAAATTCTACATTGTCATGTGCTTATTCACCTCCCAAAAGATCCAACCCAGTGCCCAGATATCACTTGCCAAAGTCGGTGATCCATCATCTAGGAGTTCCGGCGCTGCCCATCGCACGGTCCAAGCTGGACCCGTCATTGTAATGAGTGCAGTCGACAATCCAAGCTCAGCTTCTGGCAGCTCTATTGCTAAGCACTGGCACTCCATAGTCAGATCTTTTTCGCCAATTGCTTTGTAGTTTCCAGAGCCCGCTGCCCGTGTCGGAGAGTCAACGGCTCTGGCAGATCCAAAGTCGGTGATTATCGCACGGTGTAGGTCGTTGATGAGGACATTGAGCTGTGTATAATAACTTAGATAGACCGTGGACATTGGTCGTTCAACTTACCGACTTGAGGTCCCCGTGACAGATCGGCGGTTGCCTGCCGTGAAGATAAGCAAGACCTCTGGCAACGTCATCAATCTAAAGCTCTCAGTCAGAGACTTTCGTAGGCTGCGGATGGCGAGCTTACTAGAGATATTCGCTCAGGAAGTTCCCAGCTCGCGGAAGCCACGAACTCCCGCAGGTTGCCTTTCTTCTCCCAGGGAAAGATCATCCAAAGTACTCCCTTTCCAACATCTTCAATAAAGCCAGTTACACTGACGACGTTATCATCCGAGACGTCGCTCAGGAGCTTGAGCTCGTGCGCAAAGCGCTGGCGAAGAGTGAAAGTATTTCAGATGAGGTCAGCTGACTTGGAAAGGATAACTCACCGCTAGCACCCCATTGACACTGACGTCTGTGTCACAACACACTTCTTAACGGCCACGTACACCGTATCTCCATGATTAGATTTGTCACTATCGGTCGACTGCACTGGGTCAAGTATTGCTGGTGCGACAACACCTTGACCTCCCTTTCGGACCTCGGACTCCGAGTTGTAAAGCCTTTTGATTCGGGCCTGTGAAATACGAAGATGTCCTAGGGAAGCGAGAATACTTTTCTAGAGTTCAAATGAAGTTAAATTATGATCGTCTTTCTCCACTAGGGCTTGGGCATGAATCCACATACCGAGTGGATTTTCAGTGGTTTGCCCAATTCGTCCATTTCGTTGTGGGTCCGAGGTTGCTTGAGCCCCAGCGAAGCACCTGATCGCCGTTTGGTGTTTACTGAAGTTTGGTTTCGAGGAGGGGAGCTAGTGGCGAACGGGATACCCAGAGGTGACTGGGTGAAGTCGCCTGGAAACGAGATAACCGACAACACGTGATGCGCATATGAGCGACGTTGCGAAACTCCCTTTCTCTACGCCCCATTCAGCAAAATTGCGGGCCGGCGGGGTTCGAGTTGGTTCAGCTTTGGCACGAAGGATCACAACTGACGTCGGAAAGATTGAATCTTGGGATCGGTAACTCTTCAAAGGCGAATCTACCGGCTCGATCGCACCAATCCGGTAGATCACACGAAAATGGATCACCAAACAGCCGAGAAAGAACGGGGGATAATGTAGTCTATCAACGAAATAAGATAAGACACCCTCGAGGTCACCACCATCATTCATCATAAGAATTCCAAGCCCATTCCAACTTGCACTCCACGCCTGGTCAAGTCGGACCGGCTCGCGACGAGCGGGACACCGATGTTGACCTCCACCCTGACGGGATCGAACCGGTATATCAAGCCGACGCCTGCTGATATCGACGGTTGTGTGAGGGTTTGTTTTATCGACGCCACGAGGTCGATTGGTTTCGCTGAGGATCGTGAACGGGAATGGTTAGTGGCGAGCACCAATGCAAGGAGACGTGTAGAGACGTACAGCGATCGAGTGCGTCCAGTCGTCCCGCGTTGACGAATGCGTGTAATTTTATTGGCCAATGAGGTTTCTTGGGCACGTCGGAGAACATGCTGACACCTGCACTCCAGTATAGATCACCACCCAGGGAGTCTCCTAATGACCAGCAAAAGGACCCGTCAGCGCTTCTACTTGATTAGAGCTGAAAAAGAACCACTCGCCGCTATCTCGGGGACCCAGCCCATTTTGCTTGAACATCCGCACCGTCAGTGGACCTCCAAGCTGGAAGCGGTCGCTGAACATAGACTGGGCCTCGGATGGACGGGATCCGTAGAGCGAGAGAGGATACAGGAGGCCGCTTGCGGTTGAGAATGATAGAGACTAGCGGAGGAGAATTTGATGAGAACAAAATGCATATTCGGTTGCACATTGCGAGTATTCTTACCAGGCCATCCGCTACTCGACGAGATACTTGGAAGACGGACTCCGACTTAAAGTGAGAGACATCGCCACCGAGTCCTGCAACTTCCTGAGAAAGCGTCAGTCACAAGGGACGTCTGCGGTGGTATTTTTTTTCGAATCGTACATGCGCAATTTTTGTGTAGGTGCCTCGTGAGCCGAACATGGTGTCGTCCCGAGTGTCGCGAAGGTACGTGTGAGTGACCGCGGATTTGAAACTATGTCCCGCCGCTTCTCGCATGCTTAAAGTACAAGAAGGAGTATGAGAGGGGCGAAACAGCAGTTGTCGGTGTGCCTCGACGAACCTCAGCGACGCGTTCTCCGCGACATTCCCTATATGCCGAGAGGTTAACTCGTATGCCACCTCATGCGAGCCTTGTCTCCACGGTGTCTGAAATGGTCCCAAAGACGATTTAGCCTTGACGGTCAGGTTCGGTGGACACTTGAAAATTCCATACCCGAAGTGCGAACTTCAAGCCTTTAACGCCTTCTGAGACGGACGCGAAGCTCGTAAAGTCTCTTTCTGTTGAGAAAGCACTGATTTCGCCCCTGGTCTTGAGAGAACGATCGAGAGACACAACAGGCGCCTCGAGGCGCAGTTGGAACGCCTGCCGCGTCTTGGTGCCGAAGGAAACGTTTCCTTCGAGGAACTCAGCGCCTCCAAAGACGTTGTTGATCCGTGCAGTCGCAGACTACAATAATCATTAATTGCTTGACAAGGATTCTCAAGATCGACTCCGCACTCACAGCGCTGCCCTCCTGGTTCCCGACATCCGTCGCCGTCCGGATGAAGTACTTGCCCTTCTCAGCACACTTGAAGACAATGTCGATGTCATCCCGTTCTGCCAAGGGAGACCAGCTTCGCTCAAGCGTTGGCTTGACGGACTTGAATATTTGCGTGGCCATCAGGAGCGACTGCACTTCATTCGTCGTGCTAATTACATCCGACAAGGTCGTCGGTCGCGGTGATGACCCATCAGTAGGTGAAGCCATGTAAGGTTTGACTAAGGAGCCGATGAAGGACGTCCTCGTCTTGTCGGCTCCTTCAACTCGAATTGCGCCAATGCGGGCCGGTTGGTCGAGGTTCTCGGTGACCTACATGGCGACCCGGTCAGCGTACACCCACACATAGCCACAGCAACAACTTACAACTTCAACAAGCTTCTTAACCTGACTCTCGTATTCCCCTCTAAGCTTTCTCTCCGCCCGCTGTTGCTGCCATCGGCGAAGTTCCTCTAAACTAGCGTCCGTCGGCTCATGGTCCCGCGGAGTTGAGGTGTTCCGAAGGGGTGTTGTAAAGCGGGGTGGCACTACGGGCTGCCCATATAGTTAGTGCAGAGGCATTCCGGTATAAAGTGACTGAGGCTTACCTCTTCATCGTCTATTGGGCTTGTGTTCATTGCACCGGTCGATTTCAGAATTTTGGGACGGCGCACCCCGAATGAGATCGAAATCGCGGTCCCGTCTCACGGTTCAGCAATTCCATCTCCCCTTCCATTTTTCGGTTCCTCCCAATCCTACGGCACGTTGCGTACCCACTCGACTCCAACTCCGCATCTCATCCAACTATCTCTCAAAATGATCCTTCCTTACGATCTAATGGCTCGTCTCCAAAATGGCTTCATGGCCAGGCTAAAACGGCTTCCAGTGCCACACACAACCCAAAATCTTGCCGTCCTCAGCATCCTCCTCCGAAACGGCTTCGTCTCAAACGTCACCCGCGGAACCATTACCGACGCCGATCCCACCAAGTGGCACGACGCTTCGGAACCGCATCGTCGCATATGGGTTGATCTCAAGTACCGAGACGACTTGCCGGTCCTATCCGCAGCGGAAGTTGTCAGCAAACCTAGCAAACGGATCCATATGTCGCCCGACGACGTCAGGAGGATATGCTCCGGCCAGATGGCCAATTTTGTGAAACCTCTGGGCATGGGAGAAGTGGCGGTACTTCGGTTAGGAGGTGGAAATCAGGTTCGGTGGCTCGAAGCGAGGGAAGCATTGGAAAAGGGTGTCGGAGGGGAGATTCTCTGCCGAATGCGTTGATATATCTTTTGGTAAGTGATTCGCCGACTTTTCGTTGCGCTTGTGCTGACATCGACCTCGAAAGTCTCACTAGCTTAGCGTCCTATTTATCAACCAGCTAGCAAGCCCTTGCACGTGCTCGGATTCCGGTTATCGTGCCGCTCACCATCCACCATTAATATTAGAGTCATACATCTAATCCATTCAACCATCGCTCGGCTGTATACAAAAAATATCAGCCGTCAGTCGCTGGGACGGATTCTAGTTCAGCATAGCTTTACGAACCTCCTTGACGAGGTACACCTTAGCAGCATAAAGTTCCACCTTGGGTCCCCTGGCCTTATCACTGGCAACGTCACTTGCGGTACTGGGATTTATTCTCCTAAGTCTCGCACTATGGGTCCAGATACACCTCCAGCGACCTAGAACTACAAGTTGTGATCCGAAAAATCGAACCTTGTAAGAGATGGATCAAAGACAAAGCACACTACAATACTGAAGATCGGACCAAGACAATCAAGCTCTTACAGCGCTAAACGACGTGGTATGGATCTTAAATGGTCTAATTTAGGTAGAGTCGACTGTCAAGTGCTTGTAGATGGGGCGAACGTGGGGGAGCCACGGCGGAGAATAGTTTTAGTGATTGAGGAGAAGGTGGAAACGATACGTGCTTTAGATGCAGAAATCGAAGCCCTCATCCCACGGAGGGAAAAGGCAATTCCTGAACTGGGCCGATTGCTACGCGTGTAACGAACTTCTCCTAAACGCCGGATACATTGAAGGTAGCCAGACCGTTCCCCTATTTCAGAGAAAATGTCTCGAGCCTCTGAGTACGCCTGTACCGCCTCCGTGCTTTCGTTGCGCATCCGATGGACGTCTCCGAGGTTTCGAACGCATTCCGCATAGCGCAGTCGGTTCCCAATTCGCAAGTAGATGTCGCGCGCTTCTATGTAAGCCTGTTCCGCCTCGAAATGAAGATCGCGCATCCAACTAAGATCTCCGAGGACTTGAACGCACTCGGCGTGATCGAGCTGGGCCCTGATTTGCAAGAAGATGTCGCGAGCTTCGGTGTAAGACTTTTCCGCCTCGACGTTATGCCCACGTAGTCGATGGACATCTCCAAGACTTTGCACACATTGTGCATAGCCGTGTCGATTTCCTACCCGGAGAAAGCTATTCCGAGCTTCGGAGTACGCCTCAACGGCTTCCAAGTAGTTCCCGCGCACCCGATGGATATCTCCGACATGTTGAACGCATTCGGCATGACCTGTATGATCCCCGATGCGAGAGAAGATAGCCCGAGCCTGGGAGTACGCCTCTATTGCCTCGATGTAGTGATGGCGCTGGTGAAAGACTTGCCCAAGACGCTGGACACATTGAGCGTAGCCTAGCCGGTTTCCGAGTGCGGAGAAGACATTGCGAGCGTCGACGTAGGCCTCCTCCGCGTCGACGAGCCGGTAACCGGTCTGTAGAACATCTCCCAGGCTCTTTACGCACTGAGCGTAGCGTTGTTGGTCTCCGATTTCTGAGAAGATGTCTCGGGCCTCGGAATATGCACTCTCTGCCTGTGTGTACTGCCCACGCATCTTGAGTGCAATTCCAAGACCCTGGACACAATCAGCGTATTCAAGCCGGTCTTTAACTTGAGTGAAGCTGTCGCAGCCTTCCTTGAAAGCTGCTTCTGCCTCGATGAATTGGTGGAGGTTTAGAAGGGTGATCCCCAGACAGTAGGCGCATTGGCCATGGCCGACATGATCTCTGGTTTGAGCAAAGATGTCGCGAGCTTCTGCATACTTCTCTGCCGCCTTTGCGTAGTCGTTTCGCATTCTATGGACTTCTCCTAAACCTCGGACACATTGAGCGTAGCCAAACCTGTCGCCAATCCGAGAGAAGGCGTCACGAGCCTCGACGTAAGCCGATTCCGCCTCGATGTCCTGGCCGCGTCGGCGATGGAGCTCTCCCAGAGCCTCCACACATCCAGCATACTCATGGCAATCCTCTATTTGAGTGAAGACGTCGCGAGCTTCGCAGTATGCGGTGATCGCCTCGGTGTACTCCTCGCGCTCCCGGCTCACGTGTCCGAGATGTCGAGTGCATTGTCCAAAGCCGAGTCGGTCTCCGATCTGCAGGAAGATACCGCGAGCTTCTTCGAATGCGTTAACCGCTTCGGTGTATTCCTTCCGCATTTGATGGACACGCCCGAGACTTTGGACGCACTGAGCGTAGCCAAGCCGGCCTCCGAGGCGACTGTAGCTGTCACGAGCTTCCTTAAAGGCTGCCTCAGCCTCAACGTCTTGATTCCTCCTCTCGTATATGCCTCCAAGCCGTTGGACGCACTGTGTCTCTCCGTACTGATTGCGTTCCTGAGTAAAGATGCCGCGAGCTTCTGAGTATGCCTTTTCAGCCTCGCTATACTCGTAGCGAGCCTTGAACACATCTCCGAGATTTTGTGCGCATACAGCAATGCCGACCTGGTTCCCGAGTCGAGAGAAGACCTGGAGAGCTTCCCTGTACATTTCCTCGGCCTCTGAATGTCCATTCTGCATGTAGAAAGTGTCTCCAAGTTCGCAGAGCGCTTCTGCTTGGGACTCTACGTCTCCTGTCAGCCTGCTAGCTCTCAATGCCTCCCGCGCGTATTCCATCGATTTGACGAGGGCACCGTTCCCACGATGAACTCTTCCAAGACTGATTAACAGCTTAGCAGAGGTTATCCCTGCATCTTGAGACGGTACAACTTTGTCCTAATAGGTTCATCATGAGCGTCACCCGAGCCACGTGTTCCGACGAACTGATAAAGCTCACCATCCAGTCTAGTCTCTGCTGACACGCGAATGCTGAGGGTCTCCTTTCCACCTCCAAGCTCCAACACTCCGTCATCAGATTGCAGAGTGCCTTGACTTGTGCAAACAGACCGTTGGTCTCAAGGTTCGGAAGGTCGCCTGCCGTAATCCGGAGGATGACTCGTACGTCCTTGTCTTCATCGTTGAATGGAAAGTTTCCTGTGATTGCCTGCGCGAGGAAGAAAATGCTTTGTTCATAACCAGTTGCTTATATCTCGTTCGTAATCTGACTCTGACTCACCTCCCAGAATATCCAGCCCAACGCCCAGATGTCACTCGCTAAACTTGGGAACCTGCCTTCCAGTAGTAGCTCCGGTGCAGCCCAGCGCATGGTCCAACCTGGACCCGTCATCGTGATGTAGTCCCCGGATGCCGTCAGCTCGGCCTTGAGCGACTTCTCCGCGGCTTCCAAAGTCTCTAAATTGCTCGTGGACTGGCCTTTGGTCGAAAACATGTCTGAGAGAAGATCGACCGCACGTGCGGAGCCAAAGTCTGTTATCATTGCACGGTGTTTGTCGTTGATAAGGATATTGAGCTGTCGGCATAACTGTCAGAGGAAGTTGCCCCGTCACCAGCCGAGCAACTCACTGATTTCAGGTCTCCGTGACAAATGGGAGGTTGCCTCCCGTGAAGGTAAGCAAGTCCAGCGACGACATCATCTATCTATATCTTCCTCAGTGAGAAGATATAGCTACTACGTGTCGCCGTACTTACTAATGACACTCGCTCCGGAAGTTCCCAGCTCGCAGACCGAACGAACTCCCGTAGATTGCCTTTCTTCTCCCAAGGAAATATCATCCACAAGACGCCTTCTCCAACGCCTTCGACAAAGCCAATGATATTCACAACGTTACCATGGCTCAGCTCACTGAGAAGACTGACTTCCCGTGTGAAACGCTGAGCAAACTGAGTCAGAGCAGGGGACACGATCGGTCAATTGGAAGCATGGGCTCACAGTAAGAACTCGATTGACATCCTCGTCTATACCAAAACGGACCTTCTTGACAGCTACATGCTGAGGTTTAGATAGGTTACTTATTGGCTGCGCTGGCTCAAGGGCTGCGAGAACTACATCGCCGAAACCGCCCGATTTGACTTGCGAGCCGCCCTTGTCCAGCCGTTGTATTCGTGATTGCCTGACTCGAAGGTGCTCAATGGGAGCCAGGAACATCGGCTACAATTTTGAGGGGAGTAAGATCGCTGAGTTGCTACCAAATGAGAGCGGACTGCTGACACGTGCTGTGTGGTTTCTCCTGGGCGGATTGGCCGCATCGGTCGGCTGCGAGAGATCCAGTTGAGCGGTTCTATCAATAGGACTGTCCATGTGATGCAAATTCATGATGATAGTCAGCCAGACGTGTAATGGGTAAGGTCCTGCAGAAGCGATCTGTGAATGAGCGAAAAAGCGAAGGGATACTTTTGTTTGTTGACGGTTGGACAGACAAACGTCGCCTCGTTCACCTCGGACAGCCACATGCACCGTACGCCTCAAGCACGCAGGCGCGTACCTTAGCGAGAGAATGAGTCCAAAGGGGTAAGTTTTGTCGAAGAATTGGGACTCGCCCTATTATTCCGTCCCTCCCCTTGAACTTGTGGCACAACTGCGCGTCGCGCAACTTGCAATTGGAAACCTCTCGGTTTTCTGCAGTCACACATCGATTTCATTCAACCTCCCTCTCAACTCCCTCTGTACAGTTTCTGCCGCCGGTCTATGGGATGGGTCCTGCTCCCACCACTTGGCAAGAAGTGGCCACAGCCCTTCATACTCCGTCGTCCTATCGACCAAATACGGCGGAACCGGATAATCTTCTCTTTTAGGTCGTATTCCCGTGAGCACTGCCAGCATCAATTGCACGCTCCCCAATTGCAGGATATCGAAGAACGGCAACCGCTCGGAGTACAGCTGGATGACCAAGAAAGCAAATGCGTAGACATCGCTTGCAGCGCTGATCTTGGCGTCTTCCTCGTATAGCTCCGGGGCCATCCATATAGGAGTTCCCTTAGCGGCCTCAGGACTCGTAGGGTTATGCACGAGAACGTCTCGAGCAATCTCGGCCAGTCCAAAATCCGCCAAGACTGGATCTTCGTCATCGTTGACGAGAATATTGTCCTGTTGCGTAACAGGTGCGGTCAATCCAGGGTCGCGCTCTATCCGACTGATGTTGACTACGAACTGGCTTTAAATCCCCATGGATGAACGGGGGATCTCGACTATGCAGATAGGCCAAACCTTCCGCAATTCGGGCAAGCTGCAGAGTCCACTATGTCAGCCGATTGTATCAGTCGCGCTCTGTCAAGCAATGACATCTACCAGATTAAGTCTATTGACCCGTTTCTTGATGCTCAAGTAGTGCAGAATATTACCATACCTGCACCACGGTGCTACTATGCACGGATTCGGGGTTGTCAGAAATCCCAGGATTGGAAGGACATATCGATGCCGTATGTATTGCCAGGTCACGACCTGCGGTTACCGAGTCAGTCTCCTTTAAACACTGAGTTAGGTTAACCGCACTGACCTCTTGATACAAACGCTAGTGAGAGATACTTTTAGCGACTGAAGTCGAAGCAGTCACACCTTCTCACTAACCTTCAGCAAGGCCTCCAACTGCTCGTGCTCTTCTAGTCCACCCAGCCCAACTGGTCGAGGATACTTGATCGCAACGACCATAGACGTTTTGGTTCCAGGCGGGAGCCACTCCCCTATACGAACGTCGGCGTACCCTCCTCTTCCTTTGATGTTGCCTGGAATCAGTTTTCCCGGGAGCTTTGACGATGAGACTATCAGAGAAGCTCATCCTATACAACGGAGTTCTTCGCACACCTCTTCTCGTTTCCTCCTCGATGTACGAAGAATCTTAGGTATTCGCTTCGATAAGAGCCATAATCAGAAATATTCAATTCTCCATCCAGAGCCCTATGATGATCTTCGGCGCGCAGTGATTTATGCGCAGCGACTACAGAGCCCTGAACCAAACGTTCATGAGAGTCAGCGAGCTAAATAGAGCAAAAAGGAACGGGAAATGTCTGACTGAGCCGATAGAAACGTCATCTAGATCCACCGTATTAACAAACTCCTCAGCTTCGTAAGGATCAGGTGGGTCGAACTGCTCGAGAAGCTCCTCCCGCCAATCGAATCCTCCTGCGATCAAGCGCCAATCGGTCAAGAGTAGCTTTTGGGCGCTACGTTTCAAGCTGTCGACGACTCGGATGAGTGGGGTACCCCAGTAATCGACATCGGTGAGGTCGGAAGCTGATGCAGGTGGTGAGTACTTGATAAAAAGAAATTGTCAGCGCTCAATCAAAGGAATGCTGGAGAGAGGACCCACTGAATCTGCGGCTTTCACGACCAATTCCCAAACTTGAAATTCCTCTTGCTTAGCATCGGTGGAAAGAAGTAGGTCGGTAGAATCCTGAGCTGGTGGACCAACTACGACACGTTCGAAATGGTCAAACATGAGATTCTCAGCCTGTCATGAGAACGGTCAGCCTTAGCCTAAGAACAAGTCAAAGACACTCAATACTTTCAACATCGACTGCATAACGGATCGGTTCTTCAAGATGTCGTGATCGTAGAGGAAATCGAGCACTTGCTTGAGATCTGTTAGCTGTCAACATACGGTCCAATTGGGTGTTCAACACTCCTCATAGACATCGCTGGGCATTCCGCTCACCACAATCAGGAAGAATAAAATGGCCTCCTTTGTAGCATGATCTCGGCAGTACTCCTCGAGGTAGCTATTAAACGGACAAACAGCGGCTGAACGACGAGTGAGTATCCTTGTCGGAAAACCCAAAGAAACATGTAGCCGTACAAATTTTGAGGACTACGTTATGGACCATGCCACTCGAATAGAAGCCATGCAGCTGAGGTATATTTGGATAGCTTAAGACAAGTATGTGGGTTAAGGTCAGCTTTGACTTAATTGAATTCGCGAACATCTCACCGGGCCGAAAGTAGAAACTCAAGAGTCGACTGGAACGAATTACTGCCCGAAAACGTCCGAACGATGCATTTCCGCCGGTGGTCTGGATCTGG
>WSUD01000485.1:0-14974 GCA_019633495.1 Tulasnella sp. 427 | reverse complement strand
GAATCTCTAACGTAACAATCTCCGCTGGCCCGCGTGTACTCTCGCCACTGCTGCGTTCTTGGGGGTTATGACAAATACGCATTTTTCTTGAGAAGGATCAAAATTATTACTGCACCAGCAGGGAAGTCAGCTTCGTTGAAACGCTCGGAAAGTCATTGACCGGCATGCTCGCACAAGTCGTAAACGATGATCCCCATGGTACCACCAGTCCTCCGCGACCCAAGCTTGTGATCGAGTTATTGAAGACTCTGAAACAAATGCTCACTTCACAAACCTTCATCTCAGACAAAACTTGTACTGTCCTGTGGCATGATCTTAAGTATCTTGTGGAAATCGTGACAAGATTTCTGGGGGGGGGGGCTTCCACGCTCAAATGCCAGCATTTTCTTTTCTGGATGATGACTAGCTGGGATGCCAAGATGTTTTCTAAGAGTTGGAGTGTTTGCTGAAGCAAAGAGAAGAGGTTTGATAAGAGATCATCTCGTTGAGGCATCTTCTGATGCGGGTATGCGGACGGTGTGCTATCAAGGTGGGGAATAAACCGTACTAGTGTGGTCCTTTTCCTCTAGATCTTAACAGAGCCTCTCTGAAAGTCCTCAAGTACCAAGCAACTGTTATATGGGCTCAGAGAACAAGATCATTGGAGCTAAGTCGTCGGTTGATCGACGAGGTCCCAAGAAATTCCTAGAGAATCCTTGTACGTCATCGAGACCACTGTTCGAACCTTCCGTCGCTTTTCCGGGCCCAGCCTCGACTCTTGGTCTGTATAGTCAGTTGGTCTCTGCTCTAGCTTAACATCAGCGTTGGTCATGGTCTGTTCACACCGAAGGGTCACACGTGACCGAGGGCCTGTCGTTGTTTTCACTTACGCGGCAGTGCTGTATGCCGTAATTGAACCACTTCTCTTGCACGTCGTGAGGCTGTCCAGCTTGAACAATGGACCGTACTCAATAGAGGGCATTTGGCTCTTAGTTCGTGTTATGCTGAAGTCTACACTACTCTCAGCGGATCAACGTTTAAACGTTTCCCTCCGCCCTCCGCCCTTCGTATCATCCGCCACTGCGCTTCAATCCCTCTCGCATCATCTCTTTCTACAAATCATATCTACCCTTCAACTCGCTGATGGGCCCGAACTCTGAAAAGCAGAAACAGGCGACGTTGCCAATCGAAGCGCCAGGGGACGCCTCACAACCACCGAACGAAGTCGAGCGGAACGCTAAACTTGTCAAAATCAACCCAGTACGTGCCTATACTCAATTGGCAAGGCTCATATACTTGATCTCTTACACTGGCTCAATGAATCAGGAGAAAGTCCTCGCTGCCCTTAGCCATCTCCGAATCGACCGATCAAGAGTGAAACCGCTAGACGCCGCCGCTAGGAGGGGCGGCTACGGTGTTGTAATACCGGCAATACTTGATTCCGACTCCTCTGTCGATCACACACCTGGACTGGACGATGCAAAATTCGTAGCGGTCAAGAAGCTTTATTATGGGACAGAAGACAATGAGAATCGCGTGCTAGCTGTGAGTTTGTCTTCCTCATCGGCGCTTCCACGTTCCTCAGCGAATATCTGCTTCCCGTCAGCACTTTGCTCTCGAGGTGAAGCTTTTGAGTGATCTATCTCATCAAAACGTAGTTGGCCTCATCGGCTTTGTCGAAGAAGCTAAAGAGAGAATCGCTTGGATCGTGTTTCGTTGGGAGAAGAAAGGCAATTTAAGGGAGTTTGTGAGGTCAGGAAAATGGGAGCTCCCGGAACGAGTGTCCCTGGTACGAATAATCAAACCTATCTATCTAAAAATTCTTATCTGACTGGAGTGTAGATCCACGATGTAGCCAAGGGACTCGCTTACCTTCACGAGCGGCAACCACCAATTTGCCATGGAGACCTGAAATCAGTGAGTCATAACATAAATGTGATACCTGTAGCTGACCATGAAATGACAGCTCAATATACTCGTAAATGACGATCACCGTGCTATGATTACCGACTTTGGCTCCGCTAGAGTCATGGACAGTCACTTGGAAGAATCAGCAATGTCTCCAGCCGAAATAGTTAACGAATATCCCGCACAGTCGTCCACTCGACACCCAAGTTCGGAGCGTCTGATAGCAGAATTAGACCAAATCGGTAACTCCCTGATTCTGACGGGTCCAGCTTGGAGCATCGTGTGGGGCGCACCGGAACTCTCACTACAAGAAGGAGCTTTCCCTACCTTAGCAAGTGATATCTGGGCTCTAGCTTGGATATTCTGGGAGGTGAGAGCAAAATAAGGCTATGATATCCGTATTCTTTCTTATCGTACTTTTCACTTGGTTCAGGGTATCACGGGGAACTTCCCGTTCGAGTACGTAGGAAGGAACGCCCCACTTGGCCACCGGATCACAAGGGGCGAACTTCCCGCGCTCGACACCGACGCTCAGTTCATACAAATTAAGGTGCTCTGTAATCTCATGATGGACTGTTGGAGCTTAGAGCCAAACGGGCGACCATCGGCTGGAGCATGCCAGCGAAGGCTTTCCCTCATAGTGAGTTTTCACCGCAATACTTCTAAATCTGGTCTGACTTTGAGTGGCCTAGAGTCAAAGTGTACCCTCCAAAGACCCAGGTTTACGCTCCTGTGAGCTCCTGTGGGCTCTTGGAAAGATTCAGTTCCATAATGCCGATTACAATGCCGCCGTTAAGTACTGGCAGGAGGCGAAAGACGTCGCCGAGTCAGCCGAGGATTACCGCGGCTTTGCCCAGTGCGTGAAAAGTCTGGGAGATGTCCATCAATTGAGGAGCCAGAAATCCGAGGCTGAAGAGGCGTACGACAAAGCACGAGACGCCTTCTCTCAAATCGGCGATCAGCTAGGCTTTGCTCGATGCGTCCAAGGTCTGGGGGACGTCTATCGAATGCGGGATGAGTACTCGAAGGCGGAAGAGGCGTACATCAAAGCCCACGACGTCTTCTCTCAAATCGGCGACCTACTAGGCTTTGCTCAATGCGTTCGAAATCTGGGCGAGGTTTATCAAATGCGGGATGAGTACTCGAAGGCGGAAGAGGCGTACATCAAAGCCCGCGACGTCTTCTCTCAGATCGGCAGTCGAATGGGCTTTGCTCAATGCGTCCAAAGCCTGGGAGAGGTTTATCGAGTGCGAGATGAGTACCCGGAGGCGGAAGAGGCGTACGTCAAGGCCCGCGATGTTTTCTTTCAAATTGGCAGTCAACTGGGCTTTGCTCAATGCATTCGGAGTTTGGGAGAGGTCTATCAAATGGGGAACAAATATCCCCAGGCGGAACAGGCGTACATTCAAGCGCGCGACGTCTTCTCTCAAATCGGCCATCTACTCGGCTTTGCTCAATGTGTGCGAGGTTTGGGCAACGTTCATCAAGCGCAGAACGAGTACTCCGAGGCGCAAGAGGCGTACATCGCAGCGCGCGACATCTTCCTTCAAGTTGGCGATCAAATGGGCTTTGCCCAATGCGTTCAATGTCTGGGTACGGTGTATCGATTGCGGAACAAGTACTCCGAGGCGGAAGAGGCGTACATTACAGCACGAGACGCCTTTCTTGCAATCGGCGACCAGCTAGGCTTTTCCCAATGCATCCACAGTCTGGGAGAGGTATATCGAATGCGGGATGAGTACTCGGAGGCGGAAGCGGCGTACATCAAAGCCCGCGGCGTCTTCTCCCAAGTTGGCAATCGACTGGGCTTTGCTCGATGCGTTCAAGGTCTGGGCCACGTTTATCAAGAGCAGGAAAAGTACTCGGAGGCGGAAGAGGCCTACATCGAAGCGCGCGATGTCTTTTCTCAAATCGGCGATCAACTAGGCTGTGCCCAATGCGAGCAGGGTCTGGGAAATGCTCATTTAATGCGGGACCAATATGCCGAGGCCGAAGACGCGTACATCAAAGCGCGGGACGTCTTCTTCAGAATCGGCAATCAGCCAGGCGTTGCTCAAGCAGCTGTTCGACTGGCCCAGGTTCATTGGGCGCGTGAAGACTACTTAAAGACCAAACATCTGTTCACAGAAGCACGGAAAATCATGTCCAGCCTCGGGCATCAGGACCTTATTACTTGGTTGGACGAACAGCTGGCTTCCCTTCCCACACAATTCATCGAGTAATTATTTACATAAGCGTACCATAATCACCCTCCTTCCTTCCCCTCCGCCTCAAATATTGGCCCGACGTATTGTAACCTACTGCGCCCTCTCTTAGGTCTAGCAATCTAGCCACCTGGTTTAAGCTCTAGGCGATGCTCGATGTAAAATATGCCTGATTCTTAGTTTTGTGAGATGAGTGATGAAGTAGCGAGACAGATTCAGTGTCACCTGATTTCGATTGTGAGACCATTCGCAGTATCAAGAGTTTACTAGCCATACACCGCTTCCAACGGCGAGTTCATCCACCAAGCCGGCATAATGTTTGGATGCAGTGTAGATAGTCATGGTTGACACTGTTATGTGCACTATAGGCTGAGGACCTCAGAGGCGACGTGAAGGATTTGTTTGGGTGTTGCTTTAGGCGTCGAAAAGTCAACAATCACGACTGGAACACGATGAGCGCTAGGGTTGAACGAAGTGGTTATGGAATTCCCTAGGAACTCACCAAAGCTCGGACCGGGAGGGAGAAAGAGATGTTGAAGTCGACGTGGTACGTTGGGTTTGCTAATTCCTTCGAGCTAGGAGTTGCTGATGCATGCCTTGACGCATTAATCAGGTATTCTATACCTTGCACGGCGGTCATTTTGCCCATGAGCACCTCTCGGTGGCCTACGTCGTTCATGGAGCCCAAAAGCAACTTACCAGTAAGCCAACTACCCATCACAAAGACTGCCGTCACGACTTTCATCTTTGGTCTTTCTCACTGACACAATATCCGCTGGCCAACGTGTAGTCTCCGCCATGGGTGCGTTCTTGGGGGGTTATGACGAATATGCACTTTTATTAAGAAGGATCAGAAGCATTCCCAGTAGAGAGTAGAGAAGCCAGCTCTGCTGAAACGCTCATAAAGTCATTGACCAGCATGCTTGCACAAGTCGTGAACGATGATCCCCGCGTCACCGCCAGTCCTCCGCGACTCAAGCTTGTGATCGAGTTATTAAAGCCCCTGAAACGAACGGTCATTCCACAAGCCTTCATCTCGGGCGAAACTGCACTGTCGTGTGGCATGGCCTCGAGTATCTCGTGGAAATCACAACGAGATTTCCACGGGCTCCCAAAATCCAAAAGTTCAAGACTGCGGAGGTAATCCTTGACTCTTTGCATTTCGAGACTCACATTATATCATTGGCGCTCTTTTCCAGGTGGGGAACCTACTGCGCGGTCATTGCTTGGCTTGTAACACTTGTGGAAGGTGAGGCTTCTGGCCGGAGAGGGAAATCTGTAAGCCTGATATGTACACACCTGACGGTCATGGTGCCGCCTAAATTGACTCTAGAGTACATGTGGATTGGCTATGGGTTCGGAAGAGCGCTGACAGTACTACAGCCTTTCGAGGCTCAGAGCACCTCAAGGAGATTGGTCATTTATTATCCATTTTGAGGCGTATGACGGGATGGTCAAAGCAATGATGTATAACTGCTGCAGAAGCCGGCTTCGTTCCGACTGTGGCTCTGAAAATTCCTTTCATAATTAGGGAGGATGTTTGGTACGGCGGTTTGGAACGGCGTCTCTACATTAACGCCGCCCTCTGTATCATCGTTCAGATCTGGAGAGCCGTCCGAGTCGAATCCAATTTAGCGCAAGACTGGACCAGTGACGACACACTTCGGGTACTCGAAAAGTCCGTGTCGGCGTTGAACAGTCTCCTGATAGCAGTGCACGGCAATTACATAAAATTCACTCCTAGGCTTGGCGACTTGATCCAGGACATTCAGGGTCGCCGAGGACAATCTAATCTGATAGGCCGAAACTTTGACGTGACAGCTAATCGAGTTTTCATTGCTTTGGGCAGGGAGATTCATTGGCATTATCGCTTAGATAGCGAGCCCAAGATGCCGTCGTGTTTTTACCAGGACTTCGTACATGACATATACTTGTAACGTCTCATAGAAATCCTTCTCTTTATAACTTAGACTCTCCCTAGCAAAGTCGGATACTGCTCCATTCTGTTGATACTGCGCTTGTGGCACACTGGGATCCTTTCC
Organism: Tulasnella sp. 427; assembly: GCA_019633495.1. NCBI lineage: Eukaryota > Fungi > Basidiomycota > Agaricomycetes > Cantharellales > Tulasnellaceae > Tulasnella > Tulasnella sp. 427. Next base: position 8,841 of record WSUD01000485.1, on the reverse strand, counting down.
TACGGGTGCAACGCAACCAGTTTGGTCCTCGGGAATCTGTCAACTGACTCTGACAGTTGGCCAACGGACACATTGTGAGGAATCGTTAGTTTTGGCGATCATCAAGTCCGAGCTGATAAGCCTTAACCGACTGGAGAGGGTGAGAACAACAAAATGTCTCGGGCGCTTTTTCCTCAACGATACGGGGTCCTCGCGCAAAGCAACATCTAAGAGCCAGTGAGTTGAAGAAGCGATTTCGGCCCCATGACCATCCCAATCATCCGGTAAAATTTAGTGGCGTCTTTTGCTATCTATACGGTGCGTTCCTCCTTTTAGTCTGTGAGCGGCCTCTCTTCATGATAAACCGCCGCATACTCCGTGCTTTCCGTCTGAAGATTGGTCTCAATACCTCCTCGCTTCCTGGAGTTACTTTCTGGATCCGGATTTTTACTGATATATGCTTAGTTAAACTCGTATGCCAACTCTTTGCGCAACGCGTCGGTCTGTCCAGTGCTAAGCCGCTCGTTTAGGAGCAATGAGATCAGTCCAAGTTACAATAGTCAAATTCTAAAACCAAGAGTATGGATTTCTGAGCTCGATATAAACAATATCACTCCTAGCTAGTGCATTGAGCTGACAGGTGAACTAGCTGAGTCAGGTGCTCTTGTTGGACGGGATCTACAGCCATGACCAGACTCAACGTTCGTGCAGCTGCTGATTTTCAGCTAGCATGGACGTACATTGTCGTCCTACACTTAACAGTACGAGAGGCCTATATATAAGCTGACCTGGGTCTAATTTGTACCAAGGCTCTTCGGAAGTGAGACGTGACGACGTTTCCTTCGGCGTCAGGCACACCGGTGATCGGAGAGTCGAGGCTGGCGCGCTGTAGGTACCTCGCAAACATCCTGCCGTCGACATTCCATCAGTCACTGTTGAGCTCGGCTACGTAGCGAGTGTGTCGTGCCATGCTACTCTTAGTACATGGTGGAGAAGAGAAGGAGATGCAAGGGCTATTGTTCGAACGGAGGCTTAGTAGACTTTCCGACGGTTAGATTTGACATCCGTTGGTCCACCACAATCCATCCAACACAGAATCATACATTCAGTATTAGGTGCCTCACTAGATATCGTGGCACTTCAGCTTCCAGAAGTTTTGATGATCTTCTCAAGCCCGCGGAGGATGAAGTCGACGAGATCAAGTGCCTCAAAGGGAGTCGGAATTCGGGGGACTTTTGGTCGCGATATGACAAGCTAGCCGACAGAAGGATGAGGAGATTTCTGTGAAACTAAACGGAAACCTGGACTTCCTCCTCATTTTTGTACGTATTGTGTGACTTTTCTGCTGCCGTCGCTCCGTTGACCTCTCTACACCCTGATTCGCACCACAGGTATTCAGGCAACCGTGACTCGGCCACAGGCTGGTCTATTCTCTGCCGTTGACACCGCATTCATATCTCTCGCTATCCCTTACTCTTCCCGACTCCTCAGATGCGACCAATACCCTCCTTAGGGTGCTAGTGCTTCAGGGGGAGACTCGTACTCTCACAGCTCTCAACCCGTCTCCAGCCTTCTTCCCTCCGTCGACATCGGTCGTTGCCAATTGCTTCATACTGTCCAGCCTATGCTCTAGCCTGCTTGCGGTCGTAGGCGTGATACTAGGTAAAGAATGGCTGCAAAATTACGATCGAAAGGGGCAGTTGGGTCCGCTGGAAAAACAGAGTCGATATCGGCAGCGGAAATAGACCGCGGCACAGGAATGGCATTTGGAAGAGACTATTCAATTTCTGCCTAAAATCCTTCTACTTTCGGCTTACCTCTTCTTTATGGAAATCATTGCGTATTTGCTCTCCATGAGCAAGACCGCCGCCTACATGGTGATCGCGTTCTGCGTCGCGGGGGCGGCCACTTCTGTGGCCGTGACCGCTGCAGGGGCCGTGTCATCTCATTGCCCATACCAGAGCTTCATGGCCAAGTGACTTAGATGGAGTGCCTCTAGGGTCTCTCTCACCTGGCATCAATCACTTCGCCGCATTCGATACCATCGGAGGACGATTATGCCGAGACTTCGACATTTCATTGGACAGCTTGTTCACGGCCTCCATCCGTTTGACGACTTAATACTCTTTGTAAACGGACTGACGATATCGAAGAAGGTTTGGTCGCTCTCCCGAGTGTCGATGGCATTGAAATCAGACGTCCATTCAGCGATGATCTCGGCGCCGATGTGCTCAACGTGTAAGGAGTAACCTGGTTGCTTAAAGTTACTTCAAGCGTGGAAGATCAGGTTATAGTGGCCCAAAATATCTGTACTCTACCTCCTGAGGCTTGCGAGATCATTCCTAGGAGCCCGGACGCAGTGTGGAAAATCATCCTATCATTGACGAAGGATTCTCTGCAGGACCTACAGGCTCATCCAGACAGCACCAGCTTCCGTGCTCACGCAATGCTCTTCGGGAGTGCTCTCTATCATTTACTTGCAGCCCAGTCCAGAGGCTCTAGTCAGTGAAAGACAGTTGAGCGTACTCTGCCCTGCGAGCTGTTCCCGTCGGATGAGTGCTATTGCCTTCGACTAGTCCTGGCTCGTCCCGAATGGAGATATCTTAAGTTAGGCATCTGGTCCCCAACGCTTCAGCAGTACGGAGAGCTCCGGGTGAGCAAGGCGATTCTCCAACAGCTGTTGGCCTCGAACCAAAACGCCTACCGCCACGGTTATTCCGTAGTATCCTGGGGTTTTAGCCATGAATACGATGACGGTCTTCTCAGCTTGTCGGCGCTGTACTTGCACAATATGCCAACGAAGAACAAGTCGAGGAATCCAATGCCCTCGCGCCAAGCACCTATAAGTGTCCCGACTGGAACGCCTTGGTATTACAGGCGTACGCTAGGTGAGTTGTCAGACGATTATAGCGATGCGACGACCCTGACGGCCCCTTGATGGGCAGAATTTCATCACTGACGCAATCTCCGCTGGCCGACGTGTTCTCTCCGCCATAGCTGCGATCTCGGGGTTATGACGAATACGCGCTTTTCCTGAGAAGGATCAAAAGCATTATCAGCAGGGAAATCAACTCCGCTGAAACGCTCATAAAGCCATTGACCAGCATGCTCGCGCAAGACGTAAACGCTGATCCCCGCGTTACAGCCAGTCCTCCGCGACTCAAGCTTGGGATCGAGTTATTGATGACCCTCAAGTATGACCGTCTTCTTCACCGAAAAAATAATCATACTCTTGGGAGTTACTTTTACGGACATTTCTTGGAATCACCCCTGCCCTACTTACTTTTTGGGCAGATCAGACTTACTTGTTGGACAATTCGGCCTATTTACTCCTTACTCTCCACCTGGTGGGTAGACTCGCCCTGAGTCCTTTCATCAGGTAGGAAACGCCCACAAATCCAGAAGAAAGACTTTCGATTCCCAAACCCTCACTCGTAAGACAGCTCTGAAGGTGTTGTCTTCTTGAAGAATCAGTTCGGAGAATATACAGGGTAGGCAGGCTCGGACAGACCCTTTGCATGCAGTGAACGGAGCTGAAACCCCTTGCCAGCCTCTACATATCCCTGATTTCTTAAATTTAGGATAACATGACTGATAGGGTGTGTTAGGAGACCGGAAATCTTGCGTTACTTAATCAGTCTCGTGTCTACTTAGAGCTTTTCCGAGGGGCAGCCAAAGATAGGGTATAGTCCATCCGTTTCTGGTCATAGGAACGGCTGTATGACTGAGCTAGGGACTCGTGCAGCACGATATTCTTATATGTAGCAGTGAATTCAGAGCTGCAGAGAACGCGAAAGTAAACAGTGCGCAGTAATCTTACGAGTTGTCCGTAAAAGTAATTCCCAGGAGTATGATTCTTTTTCCGGTGAAGAAGACGGTCATACTCAAGCAAATGCTCATTCCACAAGCCTCCATCTCGGACGTTATTGAACACTTCCCTTGCGGACTCTTGCTACAAGTAATGTTTACTCCCTTCCGCTGCCCTATTATCAATTTTTGGTCATGTAGCGCAGCACATCGTACTCTCCCACTTTGCGATACATAATCTCCCCGCTCCCTCACGTCATTGTAGTATCTAAGTTTACGGTAGGTCCGAAAGGGGTTTCCTCAAGTTATAGCCATGTATAGCCATTTATGTCGAATTTTATGGTACCCGATTCTGAATCCCATTATCGTTATCTGCGGAACCATTTACAGTAGGGTCCGGGTTGCTACCTTGACAATCGTCGCCACGTCGATGTCGGGCATGATTAGCGCTATGTGATTGTGTTCATCCTGGCCCAAGGTTTTGCTTGCTGCGGCCATCGGTAGAATTTCGATTGAAAGACCGATCTCGAGTATTCGATCGGCAGAAGTAAAAGGCCGGGGGGATCGGAAAATGAAGCAGGGGTTGGCCCCTCGGGGCTTCTCGCTCAATTGTCTTCGACCCGTTCGTCGGTCACTTTCGACCCTCCTCCAAAGACCCGTTCACCGCATGCCCTTCCCCCGCGCTAGGCGCTACAAAAAGTAGATAGATCTATAGGATGTAAGCTAAGGTAGATCCAGGAAAAAGACGGAGACATTTGGGGTTTCTTTGAAGGACCCGGCCTCGGGTCGACGTTTAAGGGTCTAGATTGAGCTGTGAATGGTTTCCGCGCTAGTGGGCCACTTGCATTCAATGATATCAAGAGTCGTCGAAAGGCATTTCAGAGCATTGATAGTCATGATAAATAAGGTCTTAAACTATATCAGCAACAGATTTTGTTCAACTGTGGGGAGAGGGAGAAAGCAATGGAGGACCGTGGACGGAGGTTGGACCGTTGTTGCTTGGACTGCAGTGGTTCACAACGCGTAACTCACTGAAAAATGGCCTGTTCGACCCAGAAGCCAACAGCAGTAATGATAAACGATATAGATGCGTGCTAAATTATTTCAACATACCTGGCATGGTAGAAGATGAGCAAGACCTGGATCGTGATCGTCGTGCACCGTCTCGCGCGATCTCGCGAGACCCCCGTCACAGGCATGATGACGCCGACACCTCAAATCTCAGCCAATCCTTTGAAAACTTGGTAGCAATCTGAAGAGAAGGTTTTGGTACTTGGCACAAGCAAGCGCAGAGATTGGTTGGCCCACTAGAGCCTATGGCCTATTAAGGGGTCGAAGACAGAATGGTAGCGGTGGTGATAGATGGTACAAGTGCGAATGCGCACCCGCTCGCCGCCGAAATCAATACTTCTGGATCTGTTCTGAGAGATGCACATAATTGCCCTCTTATCAATTGTGGAGATCTGGTCATTCACTTTTCTTTGGTTTCCCATGTTTTGCGAGCGAGCGCCGTTGAGGGACATGAAGGGCCTGGAAGCTTCGTGAAGGTCCCCCCGGTATGTGCCACTCAGAACCTCAGGCGGTCGAGAACGATCGGAGCCGGGTGATCCGTCCAAATTGCGTTAGGCCGACGCAGGGTCGCGGGGCGGATGTGGCTTACTTGGGAATTGAGTTGGACTTATTTGCTTCTCGCCAGGCTCGCATGACCCAACCCCATTCCTCCACCTTCCCCCTTCAGCCTCTTCAGCTCTTCCCCGCTCGCAACTCTCCTTTCGCAAAAATTCTTTCGCTCGTCGCCGATAGCCGCTTGTTGAATACGGAACATTGCCTCCACATGCAGATATCCCGAGCGCTTTGCAAGAGACTCTTCTATTGAAGTAAAAAGGCAATCAACTATGGATTTTCCGCTTTACTTGGAGTTCGTCATCAGTACTGGACAGGTACGATTCTTATACGGTGAGAGCTCTTTGGCCACTATGCCTGTCTATACCTGACCTTCATGCGCTTACTGCTCTCCGTACACTATTTGTGCTGCTTAGTTGCTGGATTCTCTTGGACATTGTATGACTGGGCCATTACTTTCGGGCAGGAGGTCAGTCAGATTGCCTTATACTGGTCCAATGTAGTGCACCAACGCAGATGAATGGCCCTAAAGATTGATCTAGTTTGGGTACGTCAAAATTCGATGGATCTTCTCAGTTTAATAACTAACAGTACAGCACCCGCAACGCGGTTAGAATCGCTCGGGGGCTTGGGCTTCCAAACTACATTACGCTTTCGCGCGTTATTTAGGTCTCGCAAGCATCGCGGTATGAGCATCTTTCTCGTCACTTTCATGTCAATGGACGATAAAATCTAAATGAACTCCCTTGTGTCCTCAGATGAACACGTCGACAGCAGCACATCGTGGCTGGAGTCAAGACTTTTGTCACTCCTACTTTTACGCCTACAGTGTTATAGGCGCAGCAAACGGGTTGGCGGTCCAACTTGCCCTACTCCTTCGTGTTTACGTCATGCAAGTTTTCAAGTTCTCGGGCTCCCGATGGAATCTAACCGAAACACTCCGCAATCACGTAGGCACAATCGGTCTCAATTGATCCTCGTGATCAGCTTGTTCCTTTTCGCATGCGAAGTAATCGTGCTGCTCGTTGTGATCATCATAGGCGTCAATGGGTATACAAGTTCGCAACCCGAATTCAAATGTATGGATAAAAGTCAGATGCACTGACGTCTTTTCTGTCTGTAGCTATTCCTGGCACTTGGGGATGCTGGGGCATCACTTCAAATCACCACACGGAGACTGCGGCCATATGGGCTCGTGAGTCGATCCCTTCGAATTTCGTCTACTTGCGCCGGAACCATCTCGATCTCCATTTTCATGCTCTGCCAGAGCTGCTATATGATACTGACGCATTTCAATCTTCCGCTAGCACTGGCCTTTGAAACCTATCTCTGCATTTTGGTTTTACCGCCTGCTTTCTCTTACTGGAAATCGTCTGAGCAATCATCCAGCGGCAAGTTGATGAGCATTCTGATCCGCGACTCAGTTCTCTGGTATATCGTGCTAGCTTCTTGTCTCCTAGTAAATGTGGTAGCATGGTCTACTAGTACGGTAAGGCTGATTCTGTCGCGAAACCCCCTCTCGAGTCGCTAACGAAGTCCGACTGGTTGAAACAGATACAACTGCTCATCTACGGCGTTCCGTTAGTCTTTCTTCAAATCGTGACCGCTGAAGCCTTTGAAATTGATGAATCTTTGTGCACAGAGTAATCAACGCCGTCTATGCAGTTGGCGGTCCTCGTCTTCTGTTAAACCTTCGTGCCGTTTACTTCTCTCGACTTCGGGGGTCCAATAGATCGACCGACGCATACCGTGGCACAGACCTAATCGACACTGTTGGGACCGTCGGCAAGTTCTGGTCCCCGATCTCTGGAAGCAGAGGGACTCGAGGAGAAGACGACGAATGCACGGCTTCGAGTAGCATGGGAGTTTGGTCCAACCAGAACGTCCAGCGAAGCGCATCGCCATCTCCTCCACCGACTATAATGCTAAGGCCTATTTATTCCACAAGAAAAAAGCCTTCTCGAGGACTGGAGTCCGGGAGCTTTCTGGCTGGACTCGATCCGGAGCTTGCGGTCACGACGCTCTCCGACGGGGAAGCTGGACCATCGCGGAGGGTGGTATTGGATGGCGTTAGGGAAACACCTTCATCATAGCGAGCAGCTCGAGCACTACGGATCGCCTCGGAGACATCAACATGAACCAATCGACCCCAATTTGTAACATTTACCGCTTTGACGTAGCTTATATTTAGTCATTCCGTTCTCGACAGTAGGATACTCTTGTGTGAACAGAAATGTTCTCTAATGGAAGTATTTATTTTTAACTACTTTATGCATCGATGAGACCCTTTAGGAAATTGCTGCCCGGCCCGGACAGCCGTCAAATGTGAACAACTTGCCATTATCGAAGCGAGCTGCTCCAATGTGAAGCCGTAGATGGTGACGGAGCGGCAAGTCTTTACCCAATCAAAAAGTCGCCACTTCGACCTCGCGTCTTGAGCTTAGTTCCGCCGACCGAGCAGGCCGGCCAGCAAGGCCACTGAGACACTCTTACCAGCCAAAAATGAGGTCAGTACACAGACGACATATAGCTGTCTACGTATGCCTGAGTGGTTAGCTAAGCCGCAAGAGCGCTTGTTCCTGAACGGGGTTGCGTCCCTGAAGCAAGGGAATGTCGGCTTACATAACCGCCAAGGAGCCGCCAACAACATGGGCCAGCGCAAAGCGGCATATCAAACTTTCGCTTCAAGTCTGTTTTTCTCTCCCACCTCTCTCTGCTTCTCTCTTCTCTCCTTATTTTTAGAGGTTTCCATCTCAAGTCACCTGCCCAACTCTTGCCACCCCAGAAGGATAAATGCATTCGTTCAAGCTTCTCTCGTTGATTCTATCGACTCTCGGCTGCACGACCGCCGCCTCACCCCCGAAAGGCGCCCGGTTCTACTCCATCACCGACTCGTATGTCGGGCCCAGCTTCTTGACCGGGTTCGACCATCAGACGTTTGGGACCGCCGGCGATCCAACTCATGGGCGCGTCAAGTATGTCCTTCGATTCACTCTTCAATTTACGGCTTCAAATTTGCTGATTGTCCCTTTGTTCTCGTGGAATAGCTACACCGACCAGGCGTTCGCGATATCCAAGAACCTGACATTCACTTCTTCGAACACTCTGTGAGGACGGGTTCGGGTGTTTTGGGGCTTTGACCTAGTCTTGCTTAACCGCCCAACCACTGCAGGATACTCCGGGCGGACGCGACGACCGTCCTCCAGTCCACGGATCCTGGCCGTAACTCCGTGCGTATTCAGAGTAAGAAACAGTATGGAACTAGCGTTACGGTCTTGGACCTGCGTCATATGCCTCAAGGCTGCGCGTAAGTTGAGAGAGATGAGACGAGACGAGATTCGACTTGCTTACGGGATGTGTCGTTATCTTAGAACTTGGCCAGCGTTTTGGGTAAGTGCGACATTCGGGAGATGATGAAATGGATAGTAATCT
>WSUD01000484.1:0-14975 GCA_019633495.1 Tulasnella sp. 427 | reverse complement strand
AAGAGCGAGACGTACGTTTGAGACATGTGCTCTTGCCGCCTTAAAACGATGATAAGATAAATAAACGTTAAGCTCGAAGGAAGACGTCATTGCGGTCGGGGAGACACTTACTCTCAGATTGACCTGAATACGCACAGCGCCAAAATGGTCGTACACACCGTCAGTCAACATTGCAACCCCACCCACCCCACACCAATCTCGCGAGTACTCACCAAGCAAGAGAATCTTGATCTCCCTCTTGGCGCGCGCTTTCCGCCTTTTACTCTCCGCGCGAATCTGCTCGTCGATGTCGTCGCTGACTTTCTTTGCTGCTGCTTCTTGAGCGAGACGAGCGTCGCGCTGCTGGGATGTCTCGTCTGCCGGGGGTCGGATGGCGAGCGCGAGTGGGTCTTCGTCGTTGAACGAGGTTGACGGGGACATTATTGTCTGTGTTGCGCGTTGGTTGGTGGGAGGAAGTTGGGAAGGACACGACGGCAGGTTGTAAGGGGCGGGAAATGCGATGCGAGGATGGAGGAGTAGCGGATTTGATGAGAAGGTGTTGTCGCTTTTCTCTGTTTTCTCTTCCAAACGGCGAATGGAGTTTGTGGTTTGTCACCGTCGCTGACGACTGACAGACTTTGCGAAACAGGTGGGGGGTTTTTTTCGAGGGAGCGAAGAAGGAGGGAAGTCGAAGAGAAGATTCGGGATGCGACTCGGGTGCCAAAATAAATATCTTCCCCCCACCACAGCCATCAGAACCTTTTTCCCGATCTCGTCGTTACCCATCAACTTTTCGGGCAATCGCAACAGCCACTAGACTGTATCCGTTCTTTTCCATCATCACACGCACATAACGGAGAGCTCTAAATGTAATGTCCGTTTCCCCGTGGATGGGATGTCGTTAGCCGAAAACGACGATCGAGGGATCCTCATCGCGTGAGGGTGGCTTGACGACCTTCGAACCTCCGGACCCTGGTATCCGAGGCTCCACGCACATCTCGAAAAAAAAAACTCCCTTCGTCATCGCCCGGTCCATATTTTTCACAAGCTTCGGGGCTGTAAGCTGTATGTACTTAGTACTTGAGACACGGAGCCCGTGTTGGTTTCTCGAGACATCAACATTTCGCGTGCATTTCGGCGGGCTCATCCAGCTCCTTCGCCGAGGTTTCGGTCGTTTGCCGAGTTTTCCATTCCCCAGCTGATGATCGCAACGACGGCATCAAGGGATGGTTGCGTTCAAAGGGATCGATCTTCAACGGCGGCAGGCATTGCGTGAAATTTCTAGACTAGGATCAGTGCCACGCGAGGATAGTGACGGGCGTTTCATGTTTGTTGCTGCGCGACCCTTCCACTACATATTGGACTTGGGCTTGGAGAGTTTTCTCTTCTCCCGGGCTGACGTCGGCTGATCGAAGCTTGAAGGTTGGAGTGTTTGATGCCGGCGGTAGGAGCACCTTCGCCGACGCCGAGTCTTACTAAAACTCTTTTTTTTTTTGGTTGGTGTCGGTGAACCTGATGAAATAGTCTATCTGCCAACTTCGACGATTCGGGAGCTACGTACTGCCTAAACGCTTTTCCTACCGTTAGCACCCTTGACTTCTGGGTAAGTCGGGTTGGTCTTAACGCGGATATCGAATAGAACTTCATTTTACAGGACAAACTACATTAATCCAACCTAGGTGCAATCCTCCTTCCCACTCCCACTCCCGCAACTAAACTAACCTCCCTCGAGCTCACTCCGCAAACCTCCTCAACACCTCCCACTCCCCATCCTCCAACCCCCACTCCTTCCCCCTCTCCGTCCCCTTCTCCTTCACAATCACTTGCAAATCACCCTTCACCGCCTCGGGCACGCCCGTCTGGCTGCTCCTTCCGATCCCGTCCAAGTACGTGACGACCGCCCGGGCGGCTTTTTCCTCGAAATCCGCGTCGGGTTGGGTTTGGACGTTCGGTTCGCGTCCGAACGGCCGTGGGTGCACGATGGACGTCGTCAGAGCCGGGAGAATCGCGTGCGTGTCAATGGCGCTGCGGGTGAGGTCGGAGGTTTGGAGGGAGGATGGAGGTTGGGAAGGGGAGTTGGGTAAGGTCGAGTCGGGGAGGAGGAGCGAGTTGACGAGGAATGCGGCTTTGCGGCGGACGGCTATGTGTGAATCTGGCAATTGACGAGGAGAGTAACACGAAGTGCAATTAGCGTTTTTGCGGGCTAATGTTGAGACGGGGGAGGAACGTACCTTCGAGAGCGGCTCTGAGAGCCTTCCACCCTTTCGCATCCGTGAACTTGACCACCGCTTCTCGGTTATGCCGCAGCGCGCCGGAGAGAACGTACATCGCCTTTGCGCGGATCTCGTTCGTTGATTTCTCGCTCGTCAGAGCGGTTATGACCGTTGGGAACGGGTCGTGCTTGAGGAACTGGAGGAAAGGAAGGCGTCAACGGTGGTAGTAGAGTATCAAAGTTAATGAAAACTTACAGCTTCTTGGGACTTTGGGTTGTTTTGCACGGCGGTTCCGACCACCCATAACGCCTGGGCGGATATCGCCGGTATGGGCGATTGGGTCAACTGGAGCACGGGCTCCCAGAGCTTGAGCACCTCCATATCTAGAAAGAAGAGAACACCAATAAGCTTTCCCCGACCGAAGGGTTATGCGAGATAGTTGAGCTCACCATTAGCATTGTCTAATGATTCAATGAGCTGTTTCCAATTGGACTTGGCGTCAGAGCGGGACTTGAGGAGCAGAGTCACGCCAAGAAAATCAACTTGCCAACTCCATATCGTCTAGCGCAACGACTCGGTCTTCCTCCGACTTGGACTCGTCCACAGCGATAGCCATCGCGTCCTGTCATACATCCGCCCAGTCAGTCACCTTTCCCACTCCGACGGCCACAGAGGGGATTTACTCACTCGCATTCGAACGGCATCGGGTTTGCCTAGGATCATGTCGATGAGACCCGGGTCGAGCTCTTCCAGAGGCCGTGGAGGAACGTAGTTTGGGTCTTCGGAGGTGGTGTGGTGCTCCGTCGACCAGGCGAGGAGGTCTCGCATTTTCGCCATCGAAGCCATGTTAACGTTTCTGATGTGTCGTGCGGATGTAAGTGGTAGTGGGGTATTATCGTTAAGGATGTGTTGAAGGGGAAAGTTGTTCGCGAAATTGCCCAAGCGTTGAGTAGAAATAACACTCTACTTGACTTTCTGGTATACCGTCGAAGGTACTGGATTGCTTCCGATTCACCTCCACCAGCGATTCACAACATTCTACTATTCCCACCCAGCCGAGGGAAATGATTCCGAATTCGGCTGACGCCATCCCCTCTTTGAACCCCTGAAATCCCGCGCCTCCCTCTCCCTCTCCCTCTCCATCACCTCAGCACCCACAACCACAACCACAGGACGTTCGCAAGGGTGGCTAACGATGCCATGGAAGCAAGATGCGACACCTGCGAGCTCGTCCAGCGCAAATTCTACTGCACCGAATGCTTGAGAACGCAGTGAGTCTCCATTCATTATGTGACAGTTCGTATCGGGACCGACGGCCACTCACCCCTTCGCCTCGTGTGTAGCATTAGAGACTTTCGGTCGTCGAGCAGGCGCACGGCATCTGAACGAGATGCGGAGCTCGCGAAGGCGAACAAGACTTTGACGGTCATCCAGAGCGGGAGGCTCCTCCGCGCGGACCAGGCGCGTCTCCAAGACTCGGTGACGGAGATCGTTAAGGAGACAAAGGACATCCGCGAACGCATCGCACGACGTGAGTAATGCACACCCATCTCTCGAAGCCGTCATCTCTCTTCCTCCATGGCGTCACAAAATACTCATTTGCATACATTCGCCCCCAGTCAAATCCCAAATAACCACCAAACGAACGGCCCTCCAGAGCCGGAGAACAAACACCCACCTCGCCAAGACGCACGTCCTCCCAGACCTCACGTCCCACCAAGCTGAACTCGTCTCGCAGATCAAGACCGTCAGATCCCGCTTAGCGTCGACCGACACCGCGCTCGCGACCACGCGCAAAGTGCTCATCAAGAACCTCGTCGAGGCGTTCGACCTCCGCGAAGCCTCCTTAGCCCCGCCCCAGCCGAAACAACAACAGTCATCTTACGGAGGAGGGGCGTTCAAGAGCTCTTCCCGGACGAGCGCGGTCTTCCAGCAAAGCGCATCAACACGAGGAGGTACCCCAGGCAACACTTCGAGCTTGCCGTTCGCGACGGCGTCGTACATCGCGGGCGCGGGCAAGGCGTTCTTCGGACGCACGGGGATGATGAGCAGTGTGATCGGACAGGGGTTCGGCGGGGGGTTCGGCATGGGAGGGGCGAGTAGTGGAGGAGGTGCCGGTGCCGGTGCGATGGATAACAGGAGACCGTTGCCTGCTGGGAAAGGAGAATGGAGCATCGCGGGCCTCGTTTTGCCCGTCGCAGGGGATCTCAGACGTAGGTCTGCTTTATCTTGCTGCCTAGTGAACAGGCCGTGCTGAGGAAAAAGCGTTCCTTCCTATGCAGGGTATCAGTCGGAACATCTGACGGCTGCCGTTGCGCACACGTTGCATTTCCTCAGGCTTCTGACCTTCTATTTGGGTGTAAAGCTTCCGTTTGAGGTGTATTGGAGCAGTGGGATACCTGGAATCGGCCAGCCGACGATCGTTGCGGGTCGAGGATCGGAGAAGAATGGCTGGGTCAAGTGAGCAGCTCCTATCATTTCCGCTAATAAACCTCTCACACGGCTTCACGTAGCATGACAACTCCGTTTCCGCTCTACCTCACCTCCTCCGACCCTCCGACTTCCGACCAGTCAACACCGGGTTCGCCTTCCTCCGCTCAACCGTCCTCGGCCACATCAGACTCCTCGAAACCGACGCTCGACGCGTTCACGACCGCCCTGTGCATGCTCAACTACAACATCGCGTACCTCTCGCACACCCAAGGCCTGGAAGTACCCTTAAGCGTGGCCGGAGAGACGTTGAGGAACCTCTGGGCGGTGTGTTGCATCAACTCGGACGCGTTCGCTAGGTAAGATCCTTCCTCCACGCTTCGGTTTTAGCTTGTCCTCGATTAATTGGGGTTCGCTGATCTCTCGCGCGTGTTTGCGGGTGTCTTAGGGCTTCTCATACTACACCGTCGTTTCAAGCGCCTTTGTTGGCACCACCTACGGAGTCAAAGACGTTTGGGTTGGAGTTCGCGCAGTTGTTGCAGGCGACGAGTCCCCGCACGGCTTCGGCCATCGCGTCGAGGCACAGCCGGAAGAGCAGCAGTACTTCGCGGGCAACGGTCAAGACTGGGCTAGGGGGCGGAGCCAACGATGAGTGGGATTTGATCGAGATTGAGGAAGGAGAGGAAGGCGTTGGATAAGAACACCTCTCGCTGGGCAGCAGTTGTACGATTATACGTGTGATTTCTCTTTCTTTCTTCTATAAAGCAGGACGGGGTGATCGGCCTGCATCTCATGAACTATACTATACATATGTATCAATAGGTGAAATATGGATTTGCTTTGGTTGTTCTCATTGTACAGGGGAGAGTTTGATGGATGTTCATTCGGCTTTGCATTCTGGGCGTCACGTCGTTTCTCCTTCCAGCGAGCATTCAAATGGATTCGAATTCGAGCCTCTGGTGTTTGTGACGGTGAGTATTAACGTGCGACGAGGATTGTCCTGACCTCAAACTTACCGCCCTCGCGTACTTAGGTTTCTGTCATTCCTTGGTGAGCGCCTAACTTTCTAGCAGTAGCACCTTCCCAAACTCACGCCGTTTTCCCAGCAAACTTCGTGCTCTAACGGTTCTTTAACCAACTTGTCAGGGTTCGGGTAGAAGACAATTTGTCTTCGTGAGTCCGAGGTGAATAGTACCACTCCAACCTCAACTATGCAAAAAAATGACCGTCATACTCAGGATAGATTCATTCGCTGCTGAAAACATCCGAGCCGTACGTACTCTCGGGGGATGGCGGCCATATTGGAGTGATCGTGCCGTTAACTCCTACTCTCCACACAGCGGTTTGGACGTGGTTCTCTTTACCGCGAGGTCCAGTAGGAGAGTAACGTATAATATGAGGCTTCTTGCCAGAGGCAATACCGAGTAAGTCGAGCTCTCTATATGTGTAAAAGGTCCGTTAGGTCACCCCCCCCCCCCGAAGGAGTGAGCGACTACCGCGTCCCTGAAGTTCTCCGGATGCAGCTTTAGCTCTGAGATTGTTCTGAGACCGAGACGTTGGAATGGAGAGTTATTCTAGTGGGTCAGAGTGGATTCAGTCTATGTAGTTAGACGGAAGCTGCACGCAGGTCCTGTCAGCCTACCACCAATTCGAAGGTGACCGGGTGGCTTGACGGCATGAACTGAACGACCAGCGCTTTCCACTGTATTGTAGGGAACATGTCATCAGTGTAATCAAAGCTGAAATTTCTTGGTCCTCTCTTCGGCAGATAGCCAATGAGGCCCCCAGACTCGTTTTCCGCGATGCGGATCCGCGGACCTGAGGCGCGTTCGAGTTTTCCGCATTGATGTTTCGGCTGCAATAGCAAGAGTCAAAGATAAGGATATCGTATACGCATAGAAGCGCTTGGCTAGAAGCTCACACAACTGAAGGCTGAGGTAACGGGAACCGAGCCAAGAGAGCCGGCTCTAGTTCCTTCCAATCGGTGCGAACATATCTCGGTTGCGAATTGTACCACCAGCGCGCATACCCGCCTATTTTCCCCTCAGCGTAACGTGCTATCCATTGGTGGTCCAACTCCTTTCGTTCTGCCCGCGCTTTGCTGCCGACCATTTGCACGAAAGATGAAGCGTCCATTGCGTCCGGTCTCTCGAAAAGATCACGATCTATATGCATCTGAGCGGTTATCCGGCTGATGCGAACTCTCGCTCTCACATATGCACCGCTGTCGCTCATTCTCTGATCACTCGGTTGGGCGGTAGAACTTGCCAAGGATGCCGAGCGCAGCGATGAGAGGTCACGCGATCATGAAAAAACGTCACCAGATATGTTGAATGCCACTAAATCCTGCTTATGCGTCGAATCGGTATATTCATCATATCTTCACCTGATATATAGACTCGCCCAGACCTCCCCTGACTCGTTAATTGTAATTTCAAACCATCAAATATAATCAAATTCAAGCTTCTGTGAGGAAGGTTAGTGAGATGGGCTTGATCCCTGTCGACCAATGCAATCCACCCACCGCCTTAACGTATAAAGGCTTCTGTTTCCTCAAATGTTCATAAGCGGATACACAGTAGAGAAATATAGAGTCTAACCTTATCCTTCCAGTAATAATCCAACTTTAGCGTGTCTTCTAAATCCTTATCAGGATTCGAATAGAAATAGAGTGTAGTCTGATTGTACGACTTATCGAGGTTTGCTCCCAGTGACACTGAGTGAGCCACATATCCTTGGGTAAGTCTAGTTAGCAGCTGACTGGCTAGGGTGATATTGACCTTCGGGAGTAGGCGGCCAAACTGGAGTGATCGCAGCATTAGCTTCCACTTTCCAAACTGCTGATTGGACGTGAGCCTCCGTTCCCATAGTTACAGGTCTGGAGTAGCGAATTAATCCTGGCTTATGACCAGTAGCACTGCTTATAAGATTGAGACCCCTGTTTCCGAGAATCCTATTAGACGAGCATCCCAAGTGAACGGATGAGAGAATACTTCTTTCTTCGAGGATGTGGACACAAGCTTTAGATCCCCAGTCACCCTGAGTCCAAGATGCTGAAAAACCGATTTGTCCTTCGAATACAGAACAGAATGGTCAGCAAACTCTTGGAAGGGCAGACCGACCAGACCGACGCATCCAGCGTACTTTCAGCTCAAAGGTTACTGGAAGGCTGGAAGGTGCGAATTGGATGACCAGTGCTTCCTTGATATCTGATGTAAGGTGGCTTCCATAGCCGTCCTGCTTGGCCACCTCATTCGACACGTATCCAACGAAGCGACCGGTATCGGTCTCGGTCACTCGGATCCGACCTGTCAGAAGCTGCGGTCCTGCGGAGGCCCCGCGGGGAACTGTTGGACTAGAGGTAAGGAGATAAGCATACTATCATTTTGGTGACTCCGAGAGTGAGGACTGACTTGTACTCCGCTGCCGCTGCAGGCGGGTTCGGCGCGAACCGATCAAGTAGAGCACTCTCCAGCTTACTCCACTCGGTCTGAACGTCCCGTGGCAAGCTCATATGCCACCGCAGTGCTGGACCGCTCATTTGCGCGGCGGCGTAGGCGGCCATCCATCGGTCGTCGAACTGCTTCTGCTCGGACCATGCACCACTCCTAACTGCCTGAATGAAGTCTTCCGTCTCGGCTGCGCTGGATCCTCGAAAGAGTTGACGATCTGCACGAGCGCTCGTTAATCAAACAGTTCTTGAGCGCCGAGCGCTCAAACCTACAGGGGTCGCTCATCGTAGAAGAGAGTTGTGGACGTTGTTTGGGATCGGGGGGTTTAAGGGTTCCGCCAAGCTGTGTCACGAGATCGTGAGATTGCCATATCTCTCCCATTCTCTCATTCACCGGACCATAGTCCCCCTCGTTAGCAACTGCCTCAGCCAGACGTCATCGTGGTGATGTATTCATTAGTCCTTTCCTCGCTCAAGTAAACCGGCTGCGATATCTGGTTCGGCGCGTCACAAGGCTACGGCCCTTCCTCAAAGTCGACAAAATTTGGCACTTAGGTTTTCCACTCGTGATGTCAAGATGTCCTACGGTGGTACGTACCAAGCGGTGTATTGGAGTAGTGGGATACCTCGAATCGGACAGCCGACGATCGCTGCGGGCCGAGGGTTGGGGAAGAATGGCTGGGTCAAGTGAGCGAGGGGTTCCTATCATTTCTGCGGGTGACCTTTCACCGATCATTTCGACGTCTTCACCTCGTATGACAACTCCGGTCTCGCTCTATCTCACCCCCTCCGACTCTTCTACTTCCGATCAGTCAAGACCGGGCTCGCCTTCCTCCGTTCAACCGTCCTCGGCTACGGCGAACTCCTCCAAATCGACGCTCGACGCGTTCACGACCGCCCTGTGCATGCTCAACTACGACATAGCGTACCTCTCGCACACGCAATGCCTGTAAGTACCATTAAGCGTGTCCGAGGAGACAATGAGGAACCTCTGGGCGGTGTGCTGCATCAACTCAGACGCGTTCTCTAGGTAAGATTCCCGCCACACTTCGGTTTTAGCTTGTTCCCTCGATTCAATGGGTTTGCTATTCTCTCGCGTGTTTTGGGGTTGTCTTAGAACTTTTCGTTCTACGCCGTCGTTTCAAGCGCCGTTGCTGCCACCACCCACGGAGCCGAAGACGTTTGGGTTGGAGTTCGCTCAGTTGTTGCAGACGACGAGTCCTCGGACGGCTTCGCCCATCGCGTCGAGGCGCAGCAGAAAGAGCAGCAGTTAGTCTCGAACAAGGTTAAGACCGGACTTGGGGCCGGAGCCAACGACGAGTGAGATCTGATCGAGATTGAGGAAGGAGAGGAAGGCGTTGGATAACAAGAGCACTCCCTCGTGGACAAAGGTTGTACGATTATACGTGTGATTTTGCTTTTCTCTTTTACAAGTCATCGGCCTGCTTCTTTTCCGGACTTTATGTAGCAATAGGTAAGTTATGGAATTTCCTTCAGGCTCTTTATCGTTCAGGGGAGAATTTGGTGAATGTTAGTTCGTGTTCGCATCTTGGCGTGACTTCTTGTCCTTCAGCTCTAGCGTTCAAACATGTTCGTCGAGCCTCTGATTGTTTGTGATCATGGGTGTTGAGGTGCGACGAGGGGATTGTCCTGACCTCAAACTTACCGCTCTCTTGTATAGGGGTTTCTACATATTATTTATTAATGAGCAAATAAAATTCTAGCCATGATGTGTCCCCAAACTCACCCCATTTTGCCAAAAGTATTTGTTTTCCAGCCATATTTTGATTATCATGTCAGGGTTCGGGTAGAACTGAATCCGGTTTTGGACGGTGGTCGTGAACAACACCACTACAACTTCAACTGTGCAAGAATAGCCGTGGTATATCAGAGATTATATTATAATTTTGGGGTGTGCACGTACTCTCGGGGGAAGGCGGCCAGGTTGGAGTGATCGTGCCGTCGACTCCCACTCCCCACACCGCGGTTTGACAGAGGTTCTCTTCGTCAAGAAATCCCCCAAGAGAGTACCGTATAAGATGAGGCCTCGGCTCAGAGGCAAGGCTGAGAAAGTCGAGCTCCCTATAAATATGTGTAAAAAGGTCCCGTTAGATTACCCGCGCGGAAGGAGTGCTTGAATAACGCGTCCATGCAGTGGTCCGGATGCAGCTTCAGCTCTGATCGTCTCCTAAGACCGATGCGTTGGGATTGAGAGTTATCCTAGTGGGTCCGAGTGGGGTCAGTCCAGCTAGACGGAAGCTGCACCTGTTGTCTTACCGCCAGTTCGAACGTGACCGGGTGGCTTGACGGGATGAACCGAACGACCAGCGCTTCCCTCAGTTTCAAAGTCCCCAAGTATTGAAAGTCGCCCTGTTCCGCTGATTTCTTTGACAGATAGCCAATGAAGCGCCCAGACTCGTTTTCCAGGATTCGGATCCGCCCTCGGCAAGACTGGGGCGGTTTCGAGTTTTCCGCATCAATGTTTGAGCTGCAGTAAAGAGGAAATAGGGATCTACGCATAGAATCGCCCGGAAAAAGCTCACACGACGTCTAGGACCACTGAAGGCTGGGCTAACGGGAACCGAGCCAAGAGAGCCGGCTCTAATTTCCTCCAATCGGTCTGAACATCTTCGGGTAAGCACTGGTGCCACCAGCGCGCTGTTCCGCCCATCTGCTTTGCAGCCTATCGAGCTATCCACTGGTGGTCTGACTCCTTTTGCTCTATCCGCGCTGTCCTGTTGACCATTTGCACGAAGTATCGAGCGTCCGTGCCGCTCAATCCCTTAAACAGGTCACGATCTACATGAGATGCAACGGCTAGACAGCTGCAAAGGACTCTTGCTATGCCATCTGTACCGCTGCCGCTCATTTTCTTGTCGCTCAGATTGGGCGGTAGACCTTGCCAAGGAAGCGGAGGCTGAGGGCTGAAAGGTCACGCGACCGTGAGAAAGCGCCGTCAGTTGAGTTTAGAGTTACTGAATCCTTCTCATGCGGTGTTTTTAGGTTATTTTTCACTGAAAGGAAAGTTCGAGAGCCTTAAACTATCTGATACGTCTTATAGCTAGATCACTACCAAGTTATATCGAGTCGCGATTGGCGGAGTCCACGTAGTTTTTTCGAGCTCCCTTGATCCTGAACGCAGCTCCTGAACATCAAATGTACGCAAACTCAAGCTTTTGTCGGCCGGATACGTAAGGTGGTGCGTTCTCTAGTTTTCTCAATTCGTTTGACCTACCGCCTTTCCATAAAGAGGTTTCTAACCCCACATTGTATAAGTACAGTAATACAACGCAAAAGAACGAAAATCTGACCCCATCTTTCCAGTTTCTCTCGGCTTTCAGTGTGATATCTACGTCTATATCCGGATTTACGTAGAAGTAGAGTCGATCTTCAGTGTCTGTCTTCCAAATGGTTGCTCCGAGCTCCACTTAGCGAGCAACGGAGTCTTCAGTGAGTGAGGGACCATTCTTTCGTTAATATAGTATTGGTACATTAACCTTCGGGAGAAGGCGGCCAAACTAGAGTGATTGAGGCATCAGATTCCACTTTCTAAACCGCAGTTTGGACATGGGCTACTGTTCCCATAGATGCAGTGGCGGAATGACGAATCGATCCTGGCTTAAGACCTGGAGCACAGCTTATAAGACTGAACGGAATGTGGATAAAAGAGCAATGTTAGAAGGGTGTTCTAAGTTGAGGAAAGAAAAGTCAAATCGTTCTTCCAGTATCCAGTCATTTGCTTGAGCGGTCTAGTCGTCCTGAGTCCGAGATGCTGAAATAGTGACCTATCCGTTAGGTACAGACAAAGAAAGGCATAAGCAAGGCCCTGAGACCCCAGACCGGCGTGTTCAGGGTACCTTCAGCTCAAATATGACAGGAACGTCTGACGGCGCGAACTGAACGACCGCCACCTCTTTGGCATCTAGTGTACAACACTTTGCGTCCTGGTTTGGTTTAGCTGCACCACTGGACACATAGCCAACGAAGCGACTGGTTGTCTTCTATGTTCCCCGTTTTCTGTCTGTCACGAGCTGTGGCCCCGCGAAAGCTGCCTGGGGAACTGGTGGGCTGGACGTGAGGGAAGATTGCATTAATGATTTCAACAACTCGAGCGCGAGGACTCACTGGGCCTCTGTTGCTGTCGCAGGCGGGTTCGATGCGAAGCGATCAAGTATGGCGCTTTTTAGCTTACTCCAGTCTGTCTGAACTTCCCGTGGTTAGCTCATATGCCATCGCAGCGCTGGTCCGCTTATCTGTGCGGCGGCGTAGGCGGCCATCCATTGGTTGTTGAATTGCTTCTGCTCGGGCCATACTTGGCTCCTAACCGCTCGAATAAATTTGTCTGTTTCGGCAGCGGTGGATCCTCGAAATAATCAACGATCTGAGACGAGCGGTCAGTCGTGCGCAGAACCGCTAGAAATCCAAACGCCCAAGCTCACAGTCCTCGCTCATAGTAGAAGTGAGTTGGGGACGTGACTTGAAATAGAGGTGCAAGGGGCTTGCCAAGCGATGTCACGAGATTATACGAGTTGCTTGGCTCTGCCCCGTTCCCTTTTCGGACTGAACATTTACTTAAGCTTAAACCACGCCCTTGAAGTCTATATCCGGGCCTATTGCTCATATAGAGCCGCAGAACCTCACGATGAGTATTGCTAGGAGTTATTTTCACGCCAACGGGAATTTCACGAGCTCAGTCTTCCGGCTGCGGAGGGCTTCGTTACGGGTCATTGTGGGTGCTGCTAAGATTCGTATATCCATCATATCTTCACTCGATATATATATTCTCCTCAATATCCCATGATCTGTTACTTGTGATTTTAAACCATCAAATATAATCGAATTCGAGCCTCTGTGGGTCAGGTTGGTGAGATGGGCGGAATCCGCGTCGCCCAGTACAATCCACCCACCGCCCTCACATATAAAGGTTTCTGTTTCCTCAAATCTTGATAAGCAGAGATAAAATAGAGAGATATAGAATCTGACCTTATCCCTCCACCAATAATCCGACTTTAGCGTGTCTTCTAAATCCTTATCGGGATTCGAATAAAACCAGAGTTTATTTTCGGTGCCCCACTTGGAGATGTTTGCTCCGAATCCCACTGAGTGACCACATACTCTTCGTAAGTCTAGTTATCAGTTGATTGGCTAGGGCGGTATTGACCTTCAGGAGTAGGCGGCCAGACCGGAATGATTGTGGCATTAGCTTCCACTCTCCAAACTGCTGTTTGGAGGTGAGCCTCTGTCCCCATAGAGACAGAGCTGGAGTAGCGAATCAATCCTGGTTTAAGACCGGTAGCACTGCTTATAAGGCTGAGACGCCTGTTTCCGAAAATCCTGTAAGACGAGCATGCCAAGTGGACGCAAGAGAGATACTTCGTTCCTCGTAGATGCAGACGCAAGCTTGAGATCTCCAATCAACCTGAGTCCAAGACGCTGAAAAAGCGATTTGTCCTTCGAATACAGAACAGAAAGGTGAGCAAAGCCATGGAAGCGCAGATCGACGCATTCGGCGTACTTTCAGCTCGAAGGTAACTGGAAGGCTTGACGGTGCGAATTGAACAATCACTGCTTCCTTGACGTCTGGTGTAATGACGTCCTTATCCTTGTCCTGCTTAGCCACCTCATTCGACACGTATCCAACGAAGCGACCTGTACCCATTTCGGTCACTCGTATACGACCTGTCAGAAGCTGCGGTCCCGCGGAGGCCCCGCGGGGAACTGTTGGACTAGAGGTGAAGAGATAAGCACACTAGTATCTTGGTGACTCCGAGGGTGAGAACTGACTTGTCCTCCGCCGCTGCCGCAGGCGGATTCGGTGCGAACCGATCAAGTAGAGCGCTCTCTAGCTTACCCCAATCGGTCTGAACGTCCCGTGGAAGTCTCATATGCCATCGTAGCGCTGGACCGCTCATTTGCGCGGCGGCGTAGGCGGCCATCCAGCGGTCGTCAAATTGCTTCTGCTCGGACCATGCCACCCTCCTAACTGCCTGAATGAAGTCTTCCGTCTCGGCTGCGCTGGATCCTCGAAAGTATTGACGATCTGGGCGAGCGCTGGGTCATCAAACAGCTATTGAACCCCGAGCGCTCAAACCTACAGCCTTCGCTCATCGTTAAAGGGAGTTGTGGACGTGCTTTGCAATGCGCGGGTTTAAGGGTTCTGCCAAGACGTGTCACGAGATCGTGAGATTTCCGTATCTCTCCCACTCCAGACCACCAATTCCCTCGTTGGCGACCGCTTCAGCCAGACGTCATCTTGCTCATGTATACATAAGTCTTGATTCTCAAGCAAGCTATTCGCTATATTCGATTCAGCGTGTCACGAGCCGATGACCCTTCCTTCAAAGTCGGCGAAGCTTGGCCCTTAAGCTTTCTTCCAGTGATGTCAAAATGTCCTACGGCGGTGCGTATCAGGCATCACTTGCACCCCGGGCTCGTGTTTTCTATGGGTCTGAGGTCTAAGCTTTGCCTCGGTCTTTATCAGGCACCGCCTTGACCTCGCCGAAATAGTTCTCACAGCCTCGCCACCTCACCGACAATCCCAGAACGCCCATCCCCTATACGGGAACGGTTGCTAGCTGCCCGTAACACACAATGAGCGAAGGTAACCCATCACGCTTGCTTTGGCATCAGGAGGTGTTATATTGATGACCGCCCGTGTAGCTATTTCCTCTTTTCGCGGAGCGAGCGCTTCGGAAGCGGAGGAGTTTGTCCAGGCCGTTCGACGCCGGGCGCTCGCGGAGAAGAAGCAATTTGACTACACTTGGATGGCAGCGTACGCAGGAGCTAATATGATCGGCCCGGCTCTTCGGTGGCACATGGGCTTAGCACCAGATGTCCAGAGAGATTGGGGTAAACTAGAAGTGGCGCTGTTGGATCGTTTCGCAACTGAGTACCCTTCAGCT
>WSUD01000483.1:0-14976 GCA_019633495.1 Tulasnella sp. 427 | reverse complement strand
CGAGATCGTCTGATCCTTCAGAGTATGGCTAAGAACGACGACATTGTGGCCCGTTTCCGCGCACACGCAGACAAGCAAAAGTGCAACCGAGATATGATTGTAGGAAAAGATACCAGTGGTAGTCAAGTTTTCTTTAACTAGTGGTAATTTCTTCAGCTCGGTGCAGTCACAGCCTCCGAAAGGGAGACCAGAGGCTGCGTGGACAGTTTACGAGGGGAGGTGGGTCGATTTCGTCGGTGTGACATGCAGCCTTGCGACTAAAACGCCTCCTTTCCTAGCTTCGAAAGGTAGATGGAACGATTGGATCTGGAATTGGAGACTTGAAACGAGGTCTAGAGCGTCTGCAAAAGAACCTAGTCGACGACGCGAAAGGACGGATTACCGCGCTCCAAGCACGCATCACAACACTGGAGGCTCAGAATGAGGAGATGAGCCGGACACTGGAGATAACCTCAGGAGCGCTCTTGCCTCTGAAAGAGGCCCTCGAGGTAGGCTATTGCTTGATGATCTGATGTTGTCTGACCTACTAAACGATGATAGATGGCCGTCCACGGCGAGTTTGGAGACTCACCTGAACAAGAAGCAAGACCTGTCGACGAGGAAGCCCGGAAACCCGCTAAGACTGCCTTAGACGAAAAGGCCGTTGACGTTATCCGGATGTCTCAGGCGATTAGACAAGGCGTACGTTCTGTTCAATCTTCCGGCTTGAAAAAGGCTTAGCAGGGAACTCATAATTTCAGGTCCTTCGACTATCCTCGCAATGTAAAGGACTGTTCTCCATCATATTTCCCGGCTCGTCGACTAGTAAGTAGTAACTCTTACTTCGAGATATTCGAGGGCGCTTATCCACTCTTCGCTGTTGGCTTTTGGTAGAGATTCAAGAGCTCGAAAGCGACTTCGAGGGACGGTGGCTTAGAGCGATGGAAGCTATAACGGTGAGTTGACGAAGAGATCAGATATAGCTTCATCTTTCTCATACCACATCTTCGAAAAAAGGATCTCCGTTCGGAAATCCGCGCCAAAGCTGACAGAGGCGCTCATCGCGCACAGCACCTACAATTTTACAAGTTTATTATTGCGCAACTTCGCGAGGGTAGGTACTCTTCTACCCTTTGGGGAGAGGCGTTACGTGGGCAGAGCTCAGCGGATTTTATGAGCAAAGATTTTGTAAGAAACCTCTCTTCGGTCACCTCGTCCTCTCTGACGTCTCGATCAGGGCGGGTTCACGACCGTTCAAGCGTTGGCCGAAGATATCCAACGCCTCCAAACCAGCCTGAGAGTGTGAGCTAGTCCAATGTCATCTACTTCAATGCTGATGGCTAATATCTCGACTAAAGTTTTCGGGAAAGGGCACATGCCATGGGGCGCTTGCAAGATTCGAAAACGACCGCTCGGGGTTGGACGCCTCTACACACTATCTAGTCATCCACATTCGTTCGGGCAAGCTTCTTGTGTATTTTCTTGTGCATCGTCTTGTGTATTCTCCTACCATGGCACTCCCATGTTTTCGATCAATGTAACCAGCTTGAAGTGTTTTGTGTGAAGGGGATATACTAGGTCTCCGTCGTGGGATTGTCGAGTTCGATTCGGCGTTTTTCGCATCGTCTAATCCCACCACGTTCATAGGCTCGTTCGCTTCTCAACGCTCATCAGCATCCACGGTGAAATCCTTCGCCTCTAATCTATAGAGGGAGGTCGATGCGAATATAATCCCGAGTGCAAGCGAATGGTACGGCGCTTTCCCATCCTCGCTCGCCCAAAATATTGCAATGCTGACCGGACGCGTCCGATTCTTGCATGTAGAACCTGAGCCCCGTTGATGCACAGGGCTTCATCACCTGCCCTGCACTCATGGCGTACAACACGACTAGCCAGACGAGTGTCCTCTGCCAATGCTGTCGCGCGTATCAAACGACCAGCTACTACGACGCCGACGGACGACATTCGGAAGCCGGACCTTCAACTTTCGCATCTCTTTGCACTGGAGCGCTCTTCCGTGAAAATCCATCATTTGGAGCCTCTGACACTCGGTGGATACTCTCCAGTCCCGCTCAGTCCCCTCTGCACCCAAAATTCGCGCAAAGGTCCGCAAGATTTCGGCGAGCCAAAAAGCGGCGGAGAGGCGCCCCATTCGACGATCCCGCCAGCTTCGTCCTCTCCGCCCCACCCTACACCGAGCCGACCGCAACAATCGCTCGATCATCGTCGCCCCTCTCCTCGGAAACACGACACCTCGTCTGCCCATGGATTACAGGAACAAACGACGTCTGTTCTCAATACGCCCGTCGACGAGGCTACCGAAGTCCCTCAAGCCAGACAGCGCTTCTTCCACCATCACCTCACAGAGTCAATTCGGAACCGGCGCGTAGCAACAGCATGGCACATCTACGAGGCTCAGAAGAACCGAGTTCGGAAAGATGGGAGACGAGGAGGTCGCTCAGTCCCAACTGGCCTCATTCACAGTCTCTTCGCCCTCCTGGCCGGAGCGCATCCGCAAACACGCCTTCATTACGTTCGCATGAAGGAGCTAGCCTACGTATTGCGCCGACGAGGTCACGGAAACGTTCGGGAATGGGAGTGGAACGCCTTGATCAATGCAGCAGGCAGAGGGTTCAGAAAAACAACAGAAGCGGATTACCGTGCCGCGATGGAGGTCTTGGACGAATGGGAGGCAGATGTGCGGTTGTCGAAGGACCTGAGCCACTCGTCGCAGGACGTTGCCGCAGCCGATGGATCGACATTTATCGGCAAATCTACCCCAAGCATCCAGACGTACAATATCCTTGTTTCAATCGCCGCCCGGACCGGCAGTCGCCAGTTGTATCAAGATGCTCTGCACCGTTTGCAGCGGTTTGCCGGGAAGCTCGACGCCGTCTCGTACCTCACTCGTATCACGCACTACCGAGAGAAAGGCCAGCTCGATCAAATCCCTCGGTTGTTAGAGAGAATGCTAGCCGATGGATTGCCTTTACACGTCGACGGAGCGAACGCCATCATCTGGGCCTATGCCAGCAACGGACATTTAGAGACCGCACAGCAGATTTATAAAACCATGATCCCCAATACTTCGTCATCGCCACCACCATCCTTTCCATCCATTTCACACCTATCCTCCGCATCATCCACCAACCCAATCCTCTGCGTTCCTTCCATCTTAAAGGCTATCTCCGCTCTTCATCCTGACCACCGAACGTACATCATGTTGGTCCAAGCTTACGCTCAAGCCGGACAACTCGCGTCAGCGCTTGACACTCTACAAGATTACCTGGCTACCATATCTGAAGACAAAGGCGCCCAAGGATCATCGGCGAAATTGGGCCATATCAGAGCGGGTGACAAGCAGCTGACGGCCGCTTTCCGTGGAATCTTCCTTGGGTTCGTCAAGTACGGCACCGCTGGTACACGGTATTCATCGAAACGAGCCTTCGTCGGGATGTCGTTAAAGGAGGCAGCTTCGGCTCTCCTTATGAACTTATCGTCATCTACAGGCCAGTCGGAAATGTCGGTTCCTGGCGTCGATACCTCCCACTTCAACACCGAAACGCTCCTTTCGTTGTTCCGCTTCTATATCGTCCTTACCACCAGTCACATCTCAGAAGCGAACCATCCCATACCCCTTCCACCGCCTCAGTTTGTTAGGACGGTTCTCTTGGCCTTCAAGAACACCGCGCTACCCGAGACGGCTGCACCGCTTCTCAACGACGTATGGGCAACAATTGTTAGCCAACGCCTGGAGCCATGCGGGAGAAAGTGGTTGAATCAGAGAGATGGATGGGTTTGGACTAAGATACGGCGCGATTTCGGTGTTGATGAACGGAGAGAGGGTGCTGGGATGGATAGTTAGTTGACGCGGCGATCTCCATGGATGATCATGTTTATTCCTTTTTCGTGTGTGTGTGGGGGGGGGGGGGGACGTAATCTATTCACATATGTAGAAACAGCGCTTTTTTGTCATCGAAATCGGCGGGATGAGACTGATGGTCTGTCCTCTTCCTGTGCTTCGACCGCCAACTCGAGCTCACGTTCGACCCATTCCGCTACGTACTCGCAACCGTCTACTGGACTTGACGACATGGTCTGCCTGCCTTCCGTTTTATCTTTCTCCCTGCAGTCGAGCCGTGTGTCCCCAACTTCGCTGCCGGGACCTGCGTCCTGTTCATCATCTATCCCACCGCGGACTCCGGGAAGCGGCTGACTTCCACCGATCAACTGAATAAGCACCTTGGAAACCGGTGACAAACTCCTTTCTCTTGAATTCCGTCGTTCAGGCGTAGGGTAGTATCCAGGTGTACGAGGATAGTAATTTATATGGCTTCGGACCTCACTAGGTGTGGTTTCCAGAGAGTCTGGGCATGTCGGCAGCCATATTTCGGGAGTCAAAGAAGCACTAAAAGGACCGCCTGGAGTTTTAGTAGTAATTGGAGATGCATGTCGGCGCCGTGTCATGAGAACGCTTGTTTTGCTAGAAGGTGGTTGAGTTTCCTGACCCGCCTCGGACGATGCTTCGCCAGAAGCCAGAATTACTTCCTCAAATATATCCTGCCGCTCCGTTAACATTTCAGGGCGTAGTTGAGAGTTGAGTGTGATTGAGCGCCTACGCGCAAGACGGCGATATGGACGGCACGGAGTGGTGTTCTCGAGACCGTATGACGGTCGTCGCCTGAGGTACGGTTTGCTTTCACTATCTCTGTTGGACTTTGTGAAGCTTCACTATAAAGAGGAGATAGAATGTTAAACGAAGGATAGTTGGAGGCATGATCTGTGTCCTCAGTCAAGGGAGTTTCGTAGGGCTTTCTGATTGGAGTTGAGGTTCTCTTGTTCATGAGGGCTTGATTTTAGCAGTGATAACCATTCCCGTATCGGTATTTTTGAGCCATTTTATACCTTGAACCGTCGCCTCCACGATGCTCTTTGTCGTATTTGTTTGCGAGGCTGATTTACTGAGATACGACCCGCCTCACATTCTCTGCGTCTATCGTTAACATTGTTTCTACCCAGCAGACCTAAGGCTGATACGTTCGCGTCCGTTCAAGAAATTAGTCCTAGACAGTTCGAGTGAGAAAGAATCAACGTTTATACGTGTGCAAAAAGAAAGAGCCTTTGTGCTGCCGCGACTCGTCATTGTTCTTCCTGGTCATCGCCATCCTTCTCCTGGTCGGACAACTCAGCCTGAGCTTCTTTCCATGTCCTCCACGCCCAGTACTCCTCCCAGGTTACTGTTGCCTTTTTGGACTGATAAGTCCGCATCTTTATGCTTCTCCTGATGTCCTCCGTAATCCGGCCGTCGTACCCAGCTTTCCGGATTGCACTGTCCACAGCCTCCAACTTTGTCCAACCTTGTGCTGGTGCAACGTCCGGAAGATAAGTAGCTGTAAGCGGTTTAGTGTACTTTGAGGCTGCTGTTCGACGCCTCGTGAAAGGAAGACTGAGGGTGAGGGATGACGAGGATGGTGTTGTGTCAGCTGAAGAGGAGGGGACAGCCGGCAAAGCTGATGGATGGGGAAATGAAATGTAAATTCCATGAGTCCCAACTTCCCAGTCTCGATAAGTGGGCACATCTTCAAAGTCTGTAAGAAGTGAAATGCTGCGAGATAAGGAAGCCGGACGTTAACAGCTGCTATCAACGACGGGAAGTTCATCTCTTGGAGGAGAGGATGGTATAAAGTGGATTCTTCACCAGCATTCAAGTTTCCTGAGCTCATGCGCTTGGATAGGACGGAAGCGAGAATCATTTAGAGCACTTCCGGTGGAATAGGGGTTAGAAGTGTGGACCAACGTAGAATGGTCAAAGTGCCAGCACACCTGATGAGAGCATATTCTTGAATGCCTTCTTTCAGGTCCAGAGGTTGAAAGCTTCCTATACAACCTCGAAGTCGCGGCGATGACGAACTGCTCCGGGTATTCCACGTCACGAATAAGGGGTATTTGGTGTCCGGAAATTCAAATGGAATAGGTGTGGCGGTTGGGTGAAGATGGCAGTAAAGGGTGTCGAAGGCGTAAAAACAGTGTTCATCCGTGCATTCGCTCATGATTAACTTGTCGAGAGGTTGACTTGAGAGAGGAGATCGGAAGATAAACCTAGGGCCAGCCGCAAGCCGTGTGGGAACCGGCTCTCGCGGCCTCAGCGGACATGTGCAACGGTTACTTTGACCATGGTCCACGTTTGATGGCCAGCAATCTCAGCATTAGTGGCCAAGTGCACGAAAGTGTTTTCTCGAGAAGACAAATCTATCGTCAAACCTTTTTCTTGGCTGGGTGGAATGCCGACGTTGCAAAAGTTTGGGCCTTGGAGCGCCGCCAAGAATGGATGGACTACATACCGTCTGTGTGTTGGAGGTAGCTTGAGATCAACATAGAGCGAAAAAATGGGCTTGATGGAGATAACTTATTAAGTGAACCTGCGATACAAGTCCAAATAGGGGCTTGTTCCTCCGCTAAAGAGGAGATATTTCTCCGAATTGGGAAAGTAACAAAACCAAAAGAAAGCACCGAATGGGATTTGAACCCATGGCCTTGGGATGGTGATCACATGTGATGCTGCAATCCCCTGCTCAACCACCGAGCCCCCGGTGCGCTATGCATCTGATGCACGTCAGGGCGACTCTGTAATAGCCTCAGTAAGGCTACAAGATGGCAACACCCGTTTCTTTAGGATCATACTACTTATATCAAAACCCTTATACTCCTCTAAAGCTATATAAAGCTCCTACAGCTGTTTGCTTTGTATTTTATTTGTTCGCCTTTCTGGCAGTGCTTGAGTTTCTCGACCAATCATGGTGCGAGTATCTCATTGCTTTGTCAGCCGAACATTCGACTACCAGTCCAGACGTCAATCCCACTTCCCACTACAACCCACACAGCAGAACAACTATGGTCTCAATAGGCAGGACCATCCGCTCACTACGACGAGTAGGCCTTCGTGAATGGTGGAGACAACTGCAATACATCGGCGATGCGAAGAGTGGTCGTTTTGTTGGCATGGATCAGTCCGTCCTATTCTATCCGACTTTCTCGTCGAAGTGCTGAAGACTAATCTTTGGGTCTCGATCCGTACCATCAGATTCGGAAATCGCTACTATGAAAACAGAAATGGAGAGGAGGAAGTACCTGGTTCGTGGAGCAGCTTGGCTATCTGTTGATTTATCCAAGTCTCACATCGTTGGATGTTTTGCAGGCCGTCACCGTTGGGTCGACTACGCACAGGTAAGATGCCCACGACAGAAACAGGTTTTGACCTACTCACTCACCTGCATCCTTGACATTGTCTTTAGCATGATTACAACGCAAGTCAGGTGCCTCCCGAGTGGCATTCCTGGATTTCCCATATTCGCAAAGAGCCACCAACACATGATCCCATCATGAAGGCTTACGAACCCCCGTGGAAGACGGTAAGCTGCTATGTCCCTCCTTAAAGCCGGCTGAATTCTGACTTCGTGTCCATGTGCAGCCATATGTCGAGAATTTGACGGGCACTCGAGGAGCCTTCAAGACCTACAATACCGCCGCCCCTAAGATTCAACCTTGGGAGCCTAAAGTCTCCTCCAGAGGGCAGACTTCGTAGTAGCATAGAAACTGTACCGATGGCAGTTCTCAATTCAGCTTTCCGAGCAACTTATTTCCTGTTCTTAACGGCCGTAAACCTGGATAAAGAGTGTGCTTTTGGGCACTTGCTTCTTCCCCATGATAGCCCCATCAACAAACCAAAAGTCACGTTTATTTCTCCCTAAGAGACCTGCAAGTTCTCACCACCGTTTTCGGGGCTTTGTAAAGCTGCCTGAGAGTGGTCAATGACAAACCTTGGCAAATAGCACGTCCGAAATCTTCGACGTCGTACTAGCCTGCACAAGGACCAACTACAAGTATGAATTCTCAGGCCATAAAATCTTCATATCGAGCTACTATCAGAGAGCTAAGAAAGGCAGTACGTTGTCCTAGGGTTCAACGTCGTGATGAAAGGAGCGGCTCACAAACACCTTTCCGCGACGGCAGTCCGCCAAAGACAAACGGAGCGCATCAATAGCATCGTCGTTTAGATCCCTGTTTGCAACAACGCGGCAGGGGGATTCACCCGAGACTCTCTCGCGCGAGGCTGATAACCTCGTTGTTTTCCTCCGTTCTCAGAGGGAATACGATGTAAGTTATTCCATCAATTCGCGGAAACGTAGCCGACATTTTCGGATTTAGGAACTTCTCAAACGTTACAATCCTCTTCATGAACTTTCGGCAGACGATCACCGCCTGGCAACAGCGAACCGTGTTGGGTTAGACATGCCGAAAGAATACGGCCAGGAGTAAATGTTCTCCATCCATGCCAAACATCCGTCTCTCGCGTACGTTGGCCTACGTCTAATTATACTTCTTATCCATCTTCTCTTCCAAGTCAACGACCTTCCTAATGACTGTACCGAACTGCTGCTGCTGAATCTTGCAACTTTCGGCAAACTGGGCGCACCCTTAGCACCGCGAGGAGTGATGTGAATTCGGCAAGGTGACCTACTTCTTCGATGGTAGTTTGCAAGGCGTCCACCTCCGTTTGCAAGCCTTTGGTTTGTTCTCTGAGCTACACGCACCATCGAGCCGCTGCTCAGATAACGGTATGTGACCAACCATATAAAACCTTACCAAATTAGCCTCTTGCTGTAGGTCTCTGTTTATGCCTTTTTGTTCTTCGAGCTGCTGAGTCTAGTGTCAATGGAACGAGGTCTCGTCAGACGTAACACCCGATATGGCTCGACCGTAATACATGCCAGCTTTTTAACAAGATCATCTTGAGCTGAGTCGTATTTGGATATTGGCTTGAGATGGTCTTTCAACAAGCCCAGGAAATTCGGGTATTTCTTCTGAATTATGTGATTGAGGGCCTCATTATGCGGCCGACCCTCCCGGTCAAAGGTCCTCTCCTGGGCCGCTTTCGCAGCCTCCTTCTCCAAAGAGTAAATGTGACAAAGATATCTTATTGAAGCAATAGGTTTAGTCGAGTATGTAAGGAGGCATCGATCTTTTAAACTCTTACTGAATAGTGAAACTGATTGGCGATCAAACTCCGTCAACTGATCCTTTTCGAGAGTCTTTCTCTAAGATGCTTACGTCAATTTCTCAAGGGCGGTGCGTGGCCGATCTTGTTTCGTAGGCGAGCGGCGGTCATTAGTGCCGGGGTTGCTCTGGTCTGATGAAACTGCGTAGGCAGGAGATGCGTCCATGACCTGTGAGAAATCGAAGCGCGGTCGTATTGTCCGAGGGCAGCTTTCGCTCATACCGCTGAAGCGGATTCAGCCATATATACTTCCCAACAACTTCTTATGAGTCAGTAATTCCATGTTCACTTCTTCTGAGTCATCTCAGACAATTGCCACTCGCTTTCTGTGGTCTATCGACCATTGCGAGTTTTCCCGAAATCTTTCGCCCTGCTGTGTCCTCACCCACTCAGAGTCGGCCATTTCCCTCGCCGTCGATTATAAAAATACGCGGTAAGTCTTCTGTAGTAGGGGATGCGACAATTTGTAGAAGCCATTAACACGGAAGTCGGGGGCTCTTTCAAGCGTTCAAGCGTGGTGAGCTGTAACTCTAATTCGCTGTGCTCAAGTCACTCGTCGTTCCCCTCGACCTTCTCTTCTAAGTCATTTAACTTTCTTATGAGTGCGCCCATCGCGTTCTGTACGACGCTGTTGTCTTCGGCAAGCTGTAATCATGATGGTCAACCCCCTCGTAGCGTTATACAATCATCCCAGTCTCACTTTCTCGACCTTCGCCCTGGACTCCGTTATCATCTCTTGCAATCTTGTGCTTTGCTCCTTTAACTATAAATATCTCCTTGAGACAAAGAGTGGCAAGTTTCTCCATCCAGAAATCTCACTGAATCAATGTCTTGACGAAGGGCGACAGACACCGCCTTTTGCTCCTCGATATCCCGAGTCTAAAAGCGAAAAAGCAATGTTTACGGTGGAAGCTGCTTAGTGACATCGCATTTGCTCGAGTGGGAACTGAACGTACTAGGTTCGTGACGGTTGTCTCCTGGGCGGGATCGCTCACAGCGGCCAGGTTGAACATGTTTCTCAGTTTCTGAAGGAGAATCGGATATCCTTCCTTCAATTGAGTACTCAGAGCCTTGCGGGGCATTTCCATGTAGCCCGCCATCTCCACCCTACGTTCCTCCGCATATTTTTTCTGATTGCGTATTAATTCCTGGTGGTCTCTTTCGAGGTCCAAAATGGTGCGAAGATATCTAGACGAGAGACTTTCGTTTAATCGGAGAAGTGCCTTCTCTGTGACGAACGGGGCTTCCCAGACCTAACCGTATCCCTGGTATTGCCAAGTGGTTTAGCGATACTCCCAGGTTTGTTCAGAAGCTCCTCACTTCAAGTGTTCGACATCGCCAGCCGCAGGCTCTGGTCTCGAATGTCGACGGGTGTTGATGCTCGAGTTTTGACCGGGAGACATGGGGGAAGCAGGGGACAGATCCATGGGCGGATGGTGGTCGCAGTCCCGTTGGAATTGGCAGCCACTTTAAACGGGCGGCGAACATATGAGCACACGCAGGCAATTTCGAAGCATCGCGGCAAATTCCGAAAATGGGGAGCGAAACAACGGAATACGATAGAAACAGAAACAAAGAAAGCGGTAGATAAGATGGAAAACAACACATGTTAGATATCTAAGCGGCACCGTACTTGCGAGCCGAGGCGTATAACCGCTCGTAGCTCGTTCCCAGCTTCCTCCAATCGACCACGGACCAGAACTCTTTGAGGTACTCTTTCTTTCCCCACACTCCGTGATCGCGCAACCAGCAGTGCTCGTGGATCGAGCAAGTGAGGAGCGGGATGAGGTCGCGGCCTAGGCCACTTCGCTCTTCGGATTGAGATGCGATGAGGCTTTCCGCCGCTTGCTTGAGGTTCGTGGACCGTTTGGAAGACGAGTAAGTGTCGAGGCGCATGTTCCCGCCCGAGACCGGGGACGAAGGCGTGTCGAGGAACGAATCGTATCGAGAGAAGGAGTTGGTTCGGGCGATGGAGGCATTCGATTGAACTGCAGCGTGATTTTCACCGTGCACTTTCGGTTGGAGACCTTTCTGTTCACGGCTGCGGACGAGCATGGTGCCGGAACCGTATGTGGCGACTACGGCGAGGTCACCGTTGGTGTCGGCGACCAACCAGACCCAGCCAGATCCGAACTGTGCAAAGTGGGCGAAGAAACGCGTCAATAACGGGATGGAGAACAGACAGAGCTGTTATCTCCACGCACCATGCCCATCCCAGCCGCGCCAAACGTCGACTTCAAGCCGGCAAGACTTCCGAAACTGGAGTTGATCATCTCTTGGAAATGAGGGAACTCGACCAAATCCTTCTCGTTTCCTTTGGCCGTCTGCTCAGCGGACGCGTTGTCCTGCCCTTGAGCTCTGCTGGATTGCTCTGGAGGTTTCTATATCGTAGGCGCGGTTAATTAATGGATGTCGCCCGAGTTTGCGAGATCGCGGAGGGACGCACGAGCATATCCAAGAAGAAGCTGTTGTTGAGCGCCTGGGATGCGTAATTGAACTCCAAGGCCTTGCTCCTGTCCTGCGCGAAGCTGATGACATTTTGGACGACGCTTTGGCTCGCTTGCGGAGTATCTAGAAACGGGTGCAAGTGCGGGATGGTAAGAATCGCTATCCCGCGCCGTTCGCGTGCCTGGACACCCAAAAAGACTGAACGCACCTTTTGTGAGATCGCTCAAGCGGTCGAGCAAGCCCTTTTGGTAGACGTTGGACACTTCGGTAAGAGTAGCCTCGCTCATGAAATCTCCCATCCCGTTCTCGGTGCCGTACGGAAGCTTGGGGGGCAAATGGTGGGCTAGATTCCGCGAGCGCGCTGTCGTCGAGAGACGCGACGCCGCTAATGGCTTGTGGCCGCGAATGAGCGGACGGGCAGACTGAAGGCTGAGTCTCTGCATGGATGTGTGTCCCTCCCAAAAGGATAGTATAGAAGAGTCAAACGAGTGCTGGAGGAATGAGCCGCCAAAGTGAGGTCTTTCCGAATTTTTTGGTCGAGATTGGGATGAGGAACGGGAGGAGCAAGCAAAGACAAGCAACTCCGGAGTGCACGAATTCCAGGGAAAACACCTTCCACGACTGCGCGCCGCTCGTTTACCAACTCTACTTTCGCTTTACGCACACCGTTTCTCTCAAGTCCATCGACATGGCTCCATCAAAATCTCAAAAGCAGGCCTCTCAGAAGGA
Organism: Tulasnella sp. 427; assembly: GCA_019633495.1. Lineage (NCBI taxonomy): Eukaryota > Fungi > Basidiomycota > Agaricomycetes > Cantharellales > Tulasnellaceae > Tulasnella > Tulasnella sp. 427. The sequence continues at coordinate 2,765 of WSUD01000483.1, read as the reverse complement.
AGGAGCTTCCACCGCGTCCGCCGCCTTTCAGGGGCTATGGAAGTCGTACTCGGACGACACGCCGACAAAACTCAAGACCATCGACGCATTCTTGGTCTTCATCATGTTGTCCGGGATATTACAGTTTGTGTACTGCGTAGCGGTCACGAACTTCCCCTTCAATGCTTTCTTGGCTGGGTACGTCGGACCGCGCATCTCAGCAACCTACGTGTTCGGCTGGCTGCGGCGTCTAATTCTGGAAATCACCTTCCTTTACAGTTTCGCAAGCACCGTCGGCCAGTTCGTTCTCACCGCCTCTTTGCGGTCGCAAGTGAACCCTCTAAACGCCGGTGTATTCAAAAATGTCTCTCCCGAACGGTGCGTGCTGCGGGCCATGACGTTTCGCGGTCTGAATTGTAATTGAAGCTCATTTCGTTCTTTGCACTTGACAGAGCGTTCGCGGACTTCGCAATGGGTTCTATAGTCCTGCATTTCTTCGTGTACAACTTCCTAGGATGAGCCAGTTGGGCTATTGTAATTATAGAGTCCGTGTGGGTGTCGCTCTTCCGTGAACAGCGTGCAGCATAGACGACTGGAGGACAACGGATGCCACAGCATGAAAGACGAACCAGTAAACATAAAACCTGAGATAATATAAAGATGCAATGCTGGGGAGCGAGGATGGGTATCGTAGCGGACGGTCGTCTGCTGCCTTATCGCTTTCGCTCGAAGAATTGGGATCGCTACGAAGCGGATGGTCTGTGAGCAATCGTCGGGTCTCAAGGAAGAACTAGGTAGAACGTACCCCGAAGAATACAACCGCAAAGTCAAATGCGTACTCCCCCATTTCGAGATACGACTCGAGAAGGTCTATCGGGGTGGTGAAAGGTCGGTGATGAGGCTTCAATCGAGTTTATATGTAACACGCACGACGGATATCTTTATCGGGAACCCTCGAGACAGCAGGCCTGGATTGCCAACGAGGTTCAATCAATTCGCCCTAAACGTGTCGTGGAGCAATGGGACGACCTACGTGAGCCCTGTGGATCGCTTCACTCCGGCAAGAAAGGCAGACAGCAAAAATGCGTCGAATCCGTAGTGGATGAGTCTCCCGAACATTTCTTATTATCTTCGAGAGGGTTGACTTATGATTTTTGAGGTGTTGAGGTTCTGAGTTTGGGAGGGTCGGTGGTTGTGGCAGGAAGGTTTCGGCGCCGAGGGGTGACGACAGACAACTCCGCCGGATTACGTGAGAAACGCGGTGAACAGGAGAACACTTGGCCGGATTACCACGACCCCAGAAAGGAGTGCACTCGCCCTAGCGATACCCCTCAGCTACTCTAGAGGAGCAAGAAACATCCTAATACTGCGCGATTTGTGTTTCTCCTGAACTTTATATCGAGCCTTGGTATGTGGGGTCTCCCTTTCTGCACGTGGTTGCCTGACCCATCGATTGATGAAAGGCGAACCTCACCTTGACCTCGCTGCACAGAGTCATAGACCGCGTTTTCTCCTTTCTCTCATCCCTACAGGCCTCTTTCAGTCATATACCCAAAGTCCTCTTCGAACCGGTGAGCCCGCACTTTTCTCCCTCTTGCACGACTCTCGACACACCCGTTGATCTCAGTTCTCCACTACCGAACGTTCGCACTCCCTGCATCATCATAATCATGATCGTCGCAGACGTAGATTTCGGCAGCTTCCCTTGCACCTTCCCTACCAAGCCATCCCAACCCGAGCATAAGGAGACGATGGAGCTCGGTCCCAACGCAGAGATGTCCCTAGCGCAGGACGCGGACGAGTCCATGGCGGTGGTCGAGGTCTCTCAGAAACTCCAGTCGCTCGATATGAACCCGACGGCAGACGAAGCGTACGAGCAAGCCGTGCTCTCGCATGCCCAAGGAAACGCGTCGCCATCGAACGAGGACTCGACGATCGCCTCTCTGGCCACTCACGTCCCCGCACCGACGATCGTCACCCCGGACCACTACAGGCAGTTCCTCGAGCTCCTGTACAGTCGCTTCACCCAGACCGTCGCTCCTCTGCCGAAATCCATCACCAAGTCATTCAACACCCCGCCTCCTCGCGCAACCCTGCAGGAGGTCGACGCCGATGGCAAAGTCAAGGAGTCGACAGACAAGTCCTCCCCTAAACCCTCCTCTTCCGCTGTATCCCGGCCCATAAACTCTCGAATCGGCTACGTCCCTACATCTCGCACGTACTGCAAACCTATCGCCAACCCCGCGCGCCGCCGAACCACGAGCGCACCGAGCAACCCCTCTTCGTCGACTCCGAACCTCAGCCTCGTCCACCGACAAGTCACGTCGACGCTCGAGGACCTGGGATCAATGATCAAGGTCGCAGAGGGCATGATGGACTACATGCGCACGGATATGGAGGAGGAGATGAAGCGGAGGAGGCGTCGGGCGCGGGAGGAGAACCACCAGATGGACACGAGCGACGACGACGAGCCCTTAACGAGAAAGGTCCCCGTGGCGCGATCAAGTGAGTGGAAAACGTGGAGGTCGATTACTGATATTGACTGACGGTTTTGGCTGCTCAGCTCCGTGGTACAGCGCGACCGGCGCAACCTCGACTCAAGACCCCTCGGTATCTTCGAACCTGCACGTTGCCCCCGGCGGACAGCGCAAACTCATTACTCCTCGAAGATTGCGTTCTCGTCTCTCAGGCTCGGCCTCGCCTCTGGCAACCATCCCCGAGTCCAGTGAGCCGGGAGAGCCGCTGTCCAACGACGCGATTGAGAAGTGCGCTTCCCGACTCACGAC
>WSUD01000482.1:0-11889 GCA_019633495.1 Tulasnella sp. 427 | reverse complement strand
CGCGGCGGTATGTTCTCTAAGAAACGCTCGGAATTCGCCGGGAGCGATTTCGGGGTGTAGGTGGGCTGGAACCCAGAACAGATGGCTGGGATCGTCAGGAACGTCGTCCCCCTCCTGCGAGGTGTTGGTGTCGTCTGGGGCTTGTTGTCGTAGCCTTGCGGATGGACGGCGTTGAGGTGGCCCGCTGTAGTTGTCCCAGTAGCCTCCTGCCGATGCTGAGCCTCCTGGACCGTTTGGCGGTAGATCTGGGTCGAGTGGGAGGGCACCGGGACCGGCTTGCGTTGAGCGTCGGCGGATGTCTCTGAGAGCCGCGACCTCCCGTTCGATCTCTTGGGCTGATGGAGTCTGCATGGGTGTCTAGTAGTGATGGTAGTAAAAGAGCATCCAAGAGCTGGCGAGACGGCGATGAAGGGGTCGTAGCTGGGCTATGCAGAGCCGTTGTCGTCGGGTGGTCGAAAGACAAGGAGTCAATTTACGAAACCGGCTGCGACGACCACGTTGATGTGGGATTTGAGTCAAGATGCTTACAGAGTGAAAGACGATGCCCAAGGGTTGTTGGTGGACTTTGAAGTCGTTGGGTGTGGTGAGAGGGACTCGGGTGGGATGAGTTTGAGTTGTTGGTAGGGGTTCGGTTTCTTTCTGGACCACGATCCCATTTCCCCGCCGACATGTCCGTCGCTCCCGCTCCTTCATCAACGACCACAGCGTTCACTCGGCCAGTCTAGATATCTCGCAATTACGCCTCTATTGCTAATCCAATGATGCCTCCAAGCGTCGGAAAACTTTTGGTCTGGCGACGGTCTGACGCAGTCTATGTTTAGTGTGTCGCGTGGGTGCGTTCGCCGAATGCCATCCCTGGTATCGGCTGCCGCGCTGCAAGGGACCTCTCAAGAGGTAAAAATTCAGAGCAAGCCACAAAGACTGACCAACCGCAGCAAGTTTAGCGCTCTGAATAGCAAGTAACATGATGAAAGTTAGCACCGTTAAACCTAGCCAGTGTCAGCATTTCACTTTACGAGTCCCTTCATCAATCCATCTTCTAGGTGATTGGTCATGAATATGAGCCAAGAACTAGACTTAGAGTTTCTTCTTGGGCGTTCCCGGCATGTGGCTTCATAGCCTCCAGCGGTCTAACGGAGCGCCAGGCTCGTACCCCGAGACTAGACTCCCCGATTGAGTCACACAATGCGCACCCAAGAAGGCCTTAACCTTTGTCCGTTCGAACACAGTAGGGACTCTTTCATAGCTCGGTGCACTTACTGAAGAGCTCTCGTCTTTCAGAATATTGGGATACGTACCCCCCCTGGACGCCGATTTCGATACCGTACCAGTAGGCCTGAATGCTCTAAAGAATGTATATCCCTGCATCAAACTATGAATTGACGCACAGCATGGGGAATGTTACTATAACATCACTATGTCGTGGGCTCTACATTGTCCTTAGCAAGAAGCAACCGCAAAGCCATTCAAGCTTGACAGTTCTATCGACGCGTCGACTCGTTTGAGTTCAGGTTCCGCCATCACAGAAGTATGAGAATTGTAAATAAAAAAATATGCAATTTAAGGGGATTCTCCCTGACCGCCGATTTCTTTTCGAATGGCCCCCCGTCCAGAAGAGCGATCGAGCAACGTAACCGGGGCCAGCTAACCTGGTTACAGAGTACGATAGAAGCCAATACTGACTAGGAGCCTACACGTAAGTTTTCCCATCCAGAGCTGATCTAACTCCCTTCCTCTACTGAGAGAGGAAGAAATGAGCAAACATGGGGCGAGAAATTGCTATGGGATCCGAGAAGCGAGAGGGCGCTCTCGGAAGGAACCAGATCCTGGATGTTGACTGGTAGCATACGTAGCCGACAACGCGAGTAATTTGAGCTGAAATCCCTGGACCACTGTTCGTATGCTCGACCGAGATCCAATGAGTGAGATATGCTTTCTAAGTCTCCGCGCAAAGCCAAGGCAGCCTATCTTCTTATCCAGGAGATATCCAACGATGATCCCTGAGACTCAGAGTACGTTGAAATTGTCAACAATCTGAGATAGAGTCCTTCGAGCTTGTGGGTCGTTGGGAGAGCGGCATGAGAAATTCTGTGAACGGCAGATCACAATGCCGCGTACTAGCTTAAAAGCTGCGAGACGGCCACAAAGACTCATGGTGGAAAATCGCCACATCTATCCTTCTAGCTCAAAGGATCCTCTTCAGGCGTCTTGCTTTAGCAAGCTTGGGAAACTCCCCCCGAGACGATGACCGAACCCGAAACCAACAACCTTGCAAAAGGCTTGTAACAATCCCTCGCAAGCTGACTCAATGTGAGTACAGAGACTAGAATAAGTAGCTGCGTGAGGTCTGGGGCTCATATTTTATTCTGCACTGTGGTACTTATAGTCGAGATGGTCCCCCAGGCGTATCACCTATCCACTCTCTCCCTCTGGAGGTATTCCTGGAAGTCATCCGAGCCTATATATTCACCCACCGCAAGGCAGAAGAAGCTTTAACCACCTGAAGTGGGTCTGCCGGAGGTGGCGAGACGTGTTGTAAGCTGCAAGCTTCCTCTGGGGAGAAATTGATGCCTGGAATGGTCCCGAATTGACGAAGAAAGCGCTTCAACTCGTCAAAAACGCGCCGTTAGACATCAAATACATTGGGAACGCCTCGGAAATTGATCAAGGGCAGTTCTTCCAGACGATTGGGCCGAGAATTTCCCAATGGAAATCGCGCTTCGTCTATTGTAACCCGCTTCCCGTATCCTGCCACCCCCTGGAGACTTCGGTTCCGCCGAGACTCGAGGTCCTTCACGTTGATATACCCGCCTCCATGAGGTCAGGGAACCCGAGGATTTCGCTGTTCGAAGGTGCACTACTCCCAGCAAGCCTCAAGACCGTCTACCTCTCTAATGTCGACATCAAGCTTTCCCAGCTCCGAAGTCTTCCCCGTCTAGCGTCACGCAGGATTCTCTTTGTAGATAAGATCACCAAGGCCGATATCGCTCGAGTTCTTCGCAACGCCCCCTTCTGCAGAGTATTCACTTTGGAGATGTCGCATTGAGGAGCCCAGATGAAAGTCATACCGAGTTCCAGCAAAGTGAACTTTCCTCTCTCCATGATCTTTCCATCGAAGACTGCTCTAAGAAGCTCATCCGGTTCATGCTTTGCTCGGTCACCGCTTCACGTCTTCTCAGTTTGCAAGTTGCAACTAATCTTGCACGAACTCCGTTATCCCACCTTCAAGGTGGTGACTCGGGACCTCTCACTCCAACCATCCAGAAAATGATTTATAAAGCCGAAAAATCCTGTATCGAGTTTACAAACTTGCCGTTGTACAAGATATGCGTTGGTGGTCTGGAGATCAGACTCTCTGTGTCGAACAATATTCGCCACTTCCAAGAGAGCCTCGAGTGGTTGACCCGCTTCGACGATCACATACGCGATGTCCCATATTCCCTCAGCCTCTATCATTGTAGAGTCAACATCGAACATCTCAAATGGCTCAGTACGGAAATCAAGGTGACCCGGTTGTCCCTCAGAAGTGGAAATCGTATTGGCGATACTCCAACCTCAACAGAGGAGACCGTCCAGTTCCTCTCGACTCGATCTTTCTCCCATTCTTTTGGCTGGCTTCTCCCACACCTAGAGGCTATTCAGCTTCATCTGGAGATACGAAATGGCCGCATCAAGCCAGACCTTACTGCACTGATCAAGAACAGGCGGTCTGAAAGCCTTCAGTCGCCCTACAAAGCGTCGGCAGCTCCTACGGGCTTGCGGAAGCTAAGACTATCGCACTCTCCGACTGGAGTGCCTGGCCCTAATCCCGATCCAGTCACGAACAAGCTCCTCAGTGGCATTGAGGCAGTAGGTAAAGGCCTATCCATTTACTGGCAAGATCGAAGATGGTTCGGTTCGGTTCAATAGGAGTTAGATCATATGTAGTAGCGCATGTTCTGTTCTCGTTATGAAAACCTGCTTGAGCTGCTGGATATAGTATATACCGGCTCATGGATTCTACCTGTTGTGGCTGCTGATTCTGTGTTTGATTGATGCAGTGTTGACTGATTCATTTCCACTAAGGACTGCGCTCCGAAGTCGCAGTTCTGACTATATGCTCTTAAATCAGGTTTCCGGGGACTGTCACGGGTTGTTCTGAGGTTTGGGAGCAAGTTGGACTGAGAGGTGGCAGAACGAACGGCTAAGTGCGCACCAGGAGTCCGTGCGCCCAATACCCACGGTTTGCTGTGTCAGCGCCTTGGCTAACGTTTCGTCACTCTAGCTCTAACCACGTCTGGACGTTGTACCACTACAGTGGATGCAGTTTGATACTGACTTCTACTTTCCACAAGCACAAGCCGTCACTCCGCTCTCTTGGATAACATTATCGTACACCGGTGTTTCGTTCTGACGTTGAGCGACGTGGACTCAGAAGAACAACGCGCAGAAACAGTCTCGGCGTAAGTAACAGATCTGCAACTGGTCAGTCGCCCTGCTTAACAGCCATATACCTCTAATAGCTTGTTATTTCTGCTTCCCGCGGACAGGCGTTTGTCACACACCAAACATGAACATACTTTCCAAGTTCCCGACCGAGCTCGTCGCGGCTGTCTTCGCGCACTTCATAACCAGTTCGGACGCACCGCTCCAAAACCACCGTGCACCCGCTCTCTTGATTTCCGTCTGCCGCAGGTTTAGAGATATCGTCTACGCAACGCCCGTGTTGTGGACGGTAGTCGTACTTTCGGCCAGAGGGGGCTTCCGCCATCTTCCTGAATATTTGGGTCGCTCGAAGAAAATGCCGCTTGATGTCACGTTCTACCCTCTTGACGAAGCGTACTCAGACAGCTTTCTCCGAAGAGCAGCACCCATTCTGGAACAGTCGCACCGGTGGAGAACCGCTTATGTTGGGATGCGTGAACCATGGCACAACATTCAACCGCTTCTTCCGAGTCTCCAAAGCGCACATATACTTACGAACTTCACACTCTCTCAGAAGGAGTCAGGGATCGATGTCCCTGATGCAGGGTATCTGTATCCCATCCCACAGTACCCCAGCCTTCGCGTCCTCGATATCTCCAGAGCCGACGTCGACTTTCATCGGATTCAGACAACTCATCTTGAACAGCTAGCAGTGAGAGCCAATGCGTCACTGGAAAACTCTTGGACACCCCTATCTGCCTTGCTCAAGCGTAATCCTTCAGTTTCACACTTCAAGCTGGAGCTGCGCCTGCCGCTAGAGCATGAAGTACTATCCGGCATCGACGGGATTTTATTTCTCCCCTCTGCAACTTCTTTCGAGCTCGGAATGCACTGCGGTAACTTCTCCGTGAATAACGTGCTTAACAAGGTTAACATACCTCAATTGCGGAAACTCTCGGTTGGGCCCTCTCACGAATCGGGCAAATGTGAATCTAGCTTCACCAAGTTCTTTGAAACGTGTACCGGCAAATTCCTGCAACTGAAGCAGATCAGGCTCAATAAGCTTTGTAAATTCAACGAACGGACGGCGCGAACAGACTTCGAAACACTTACTCTTGGCGAACGGGAGACTCTGGAGGTGTGGATCGGGTCGGAGAAGCTTGTATAGGGTATTGCTCAGCCATGCTACCTTATCTGTCAATTTTGCTCGCAATGGATGTATTCCCTCGGATACCACTAATCTGTGCCGACAGTCATTTCTCTCCAGTCAGTCCGCTATAGTGGAGACTTCGAGAATCTCCAAAGCGAAAGGTCCAACTGGTGCTGCCATTTGGAGTGAGCATGCCGTAGCTTTATTCACCGTCCACCACCATCGTCCTCTAAGAGTAACGATGGTCAATCATCAAAGACGGAACGACCTGGGAGGAGATGCTGCAAGTATGATGCCATTTAGAGGTGCAACCGCACGAGCGAGTCTCACAGATGAATTCATTTACGCCAGTGTCGGCAGTCTTGAAGACCCTTCGATGGATCGAGCTATCAAATACTGAATCAATCCCGGTGGGACGCTCTTCGGTCCCTCTAGGATGCCGAGCATGTAGGGGTGAGCGTCTATTGGCCAGGTGGAACATGGACAAGCCAGGAGAGCTGGGTGTATGAAGGAAGTAAGCGAAAGATTATGATTCTGGTGTCGGCACGTATTTACAACACTTAAATCTAAGTATACTCCAGGCTTAGGCCGTTGTGGACTCTGGGCATAGCATTATGTAATCCTGACTAATGCAAGTCATCGAACGTCGCATTGCCCTTACCACTGCGTTACCACCTTCTCAGACAATGCCTGCCATCGAAACATCGTCCATCGGAAGCTCAAAGGGTTTTGTGGAACGGCCGGTTGAGGTTGTTCAGAACTCTATGTAAGTCAGATACGACCCAGGAGATCATATCAACACCACTCACACCCTCCTCCAGCGTTCGTAATATCAATCTGCAGGGCTCGGCGCCTCCCATTCACCGGCTTCCATTCGAAATCCTCTTAAAAGTTGTCCAAACCTACATCGGAGGATGCTCGAAACCCATTCTGGCTCTCATAATGCTTGCGCAAGTCTGCAAACGATGGCGGGAGCTTATCGACGAACCACAGCTTTGGAGAAGGATCAACGCGTCCGAAGGACCGAAACCTCTTCGAATGGCCCTGGAAAAAGCGAAAGGATCCCCGCTTGATCTCACTTTCAATGAGCAAACCGCTCCTTGGGGCCTAAAAAACTTTTTCACAGAGATTGGGAGTCGAATGGAGCAGTGGAACTCGTTGGTCGTCGAGGCTACATGGCTACCCATGCTCTGCAGCCCCCTCGAAACGGCAGTCCCGCAGAACCTTAGGCGACTTCACCTTCACGAGTTCCCCCATTGGGTAGACGATACTATGGTGATGACCCTTTTCGGGGGCTTACCGGCTCCGCCGAGCCTGCAAGACGTCTCCTTCTCTATCATCGACGTTCGGTTCTCTCAGCTCTGCCTGGCTGGTCTCACGTCTCTGGAGCTACATACCGTCAGCGGTCTATCCGACGAGCATTTCATCCAAATTCTTCAGAACTCCCCTTACCTGCGACTTCTGCGACTCTCAGCCTTGCCCCTCAAATTCTCAGGTGCAGATGATCGAGCACTTCAAGTTCCGCCGATCCACCTCGCGTCCCTCGTCGAACTTTCCCTCACTAGTCTTTTTTCCGAAGTCATTCATCTCGCGCTTTCGATCATCGATGCCCCCGGAGTGCAGAAGTTGGAGATTGTTGCCGACATGCATGACGGTCGGATCCCGCTTTCCGCTCTCCTCAGTGCGGTCCAACGTCTGGTGACACCCCTCAGCGGCATCATATCAAGCGCCAAAGAAGTCGAGGTGTCCTTCGCCAGTAGAAATCAACTCAAAATCTGCATCGGTACCTTCGCATTAGGGCTCAGCTACATACCCGACGAAGCCCAGCCATCTTTCCGCTACTTCCTAAAGTGCGTCGAATGGCTCCAGAGTCATTTCGGAGATCGCGTTGTGGAGTTTCCATACCATCTAAAGCTTCGGTGGGAATTACCGACTTCCGACTGCCTCCAATGGTTCACCACTGCTGTCAAGGTTACGAAGCTGACGCTGGAGTGTAGTGAGGGAGCCATGTATACACACGGTCCCATGGTCGACATCCTCCAACTCCTTTCTCACAGGAGCTCCTCATCGCGTCCGATATGGTATCTCCCACATATGAAGATGATTTCCTTGGACTCCACGACTGGCGAAAATCGTATTACGCCACACGTTCTCGAGTTGCTGAAGGGAAGGCTCTCTGCCAGACCCAGCGAAGATGAGGTCCCAGGTCCCGTACCGTTTCGAGAGATTAGGTTCTTGAACTTCGGACAAGAGGACTTCACTACCCCCAACGACTACGTTCTGACATGGTTGTTGGATGTTGAAAAAGTGAGTGGCGGCGCGGATATTTATTGGGCGGGCAGGAAATGGACGAAGGAGGATTCGAATTGTCGGACATAATATGAAAATCAAATGATTCAGGAGCAGGAGGGGTCCTGTAGACAAATTTAGGAAGTTTGTGACGAGAAAACGTAATAAATGCTCGTCTTTACGTGCCGGTGGAGGTGCTCGTCCCACTCTCGGTCCTGCATAAATTTCTCATTTCTCGATCTGCTCCCAACCTTCAAGTTAACGATTGGTCTTATCGTTCCTTGCGCTTTCGCTCTGGAGGTTGCGCACTGTGCGGAGCTTATAAATCACATCGCTTAGCAACTTTCTGGGTAGGAATCAGGACGGTGTAGGTTCTGAGCTGTGGGAATGCACATCGTTCGGGAGTCGGGGCGGCGATGTGAACGCCGGACCGTTTCGCATTAAACTGCCAACTTGAATCCCGGCACATTCCCTCCTCTACTCCAGCATCAGAGGCTTGAACTAGAGCTGATGGAAGCTGCTCTCATTGACACCGACAACCCTTCGCATAGCAGCAGGTAAGACCGAGCCACCTTTCGGTGATTTATGCTACCGGTGACAATCGAAGACACGCTAATAGCTGCAATTACCCGCTAGTGCATTGAAAATGGGTTTTGAAGAGCCTCCGGTCCATCGCATTCCGTACGAAATACTTCTGGACATCATTCAGACCCTCATCAAAGCTACTCCGAAACGCATTGAGACTCTCCACGCTCTGTCTCAGGTCTGCCGGCGCTGGCGCATCGTTGTAGAAGAGGCCCACTTCCTGTGGGTAGATATCGACGCATCGGCTGGGAAGCACCTCTTGCAGGAGGCATTAAAGAGGACAGAAGAACTTCCATTGGATATAAAATACCATCAGAAAAGCGCAAGGATCGGTCAATTGGAACTTTTTGAGATTATTGGCAGTCGGGTTGGGCAGTGGAGATCGTTGGTTGTTCAAGCTGACCACTTGACAGGCTTGTGCCCTTCCCTTGAAACCTTGATTCCTGACAAGCTCTTCAAGCTCCACTTAACGAAGAACCCGAGTAGCCCAGGGATTAACAGAGTTTTAACTCTCTTCGGAGGAGCCCCAGCCCCTCCAAGTCTACGGGACGTCTCCTTCTCCAACATCGATATCCGGCTGAATCCGCTCCGCCTCTCCCGTTTGATCTCGTTGAAACTCCAAAACGTCAACGAGTACTCCGATTGGGCCCTGGTTCAGGCTCTCCGTGACTCTCCCGGCCTGGAGACCCTTCATTTGGTGGACATGGATTTCGACTATGCGGGCTCGGATTACAGTGACGAAGAGCCTCCGGTATTGGAGCCGATCCAGCTTCCTTTCCTCCTCGACCTTTCCATGATAAACTCCGCGTTCGATTCGATCCCTTTTATCCTCTCCGCCGTGGATGCTCCTCTCCTCAAAACATTTCACTTTCGGACCGAAATCCCTAATTACCAGCCCTCAATGGCCAAAGTCCTCAAGGCCGGCGCCGAACGTTCAGTCAACTCCCTCCGATCCCTGGTCGCCGAAGCCAAGGAAGCCACGATCACAGTTGGAAAGGAAGGGCTTCACATACTCCTTGGCGGACTCAATGTCGAGTTTGAAATATCCGATGGTCTTGAATACTTGATGGACAACTTCGAGTGGCTTTGCAGTGATGTAGGAGACCACATCGGCGACCTCCCCTACCATCTCCATCTCCATCACTACCACCCACCTCACAAATGCCTCCGATGGTTCACCTCTACAGTTAAAACAACCAAGCTGACCATTACAAACCCGAAAACGGCAGCAAGAAACGGTCGTGCGACGGAGATGATTAACGCCCTCTCGCATCCGGATTATTCTCTATCAGGATGGCTCCTACCCTACCTTGAAATCATTTCCGTGAAAGTTCATGATGCTGGAGGTAGCTTTACACCATCCGTTCAAGTCATGGCGGAAAACCGGCTTTCCGCAAGTCGCGGGCAGGGCGAGGGCCCGATACCTCCTGTTCCCCTCCGAGAAATTAGGCTCTCGCCTTTTAGACAAGAAGGTCATGATCTTTTCAGAGAAATACACACGTTTATTGCGCAAGTCCAAGAAGCGAGCGGAGGCGCGGATGTATATTGGAAAGGCCAAAAATGGACGAGCAGGCTAGAAGAGAGCATATCGACATAGGGGGACAGTGTCTCTACCAGACTTCAATCCATCACATGCCATAGTAACTTCAATCAAACGTCGATTTATCTACGCAGTCCATATTATTGGACCGTTACACCTTCTACCATTCCCTCCATACGTCTAGCTCGGGTACTCTAGTCCAAATTCGATCAGTATCATATAGCGTATTTGTATCGTAAGACCTACATAGTAGTCGTTTGAGGATATTTAGAAATTGCAGCTCGGAGATTTCGCGTCAACCTGTTTGAATCCGCTCCCTGATAGCAAGTGGAACACCAAGTAACCACCCTGTCCGTCCCGGAACCTTGAAGGCCGAAAAACGAGATGGCGTCCTCGCAGAGTGGGAAGGGCGCCAGAAGTGCATTCCGTGCTGCAGTTTTGATCATCGAAACGGTGGCCGCGAACATGGTGTCAGATGCGGAATGCGAACCGCAAATGTATTTCCTCGGCTCGAGACACTCGACTATTCCATCCAGTGCCACCTCTTGTTGCTGGCACATGTCCACCAATGCGATGTACGCATTGAACCTGCCGGAGGATCGCACAAGCCTCTCCGCAATGCCTTCATCCAACAGGTCGATCGAGTGTGTAAGACGCGAGAAATAGCAGGATTCTCTGGGATACCCGAATCGCCACGATAGTGCATACAGCTCCAATGGATGTTCCACTGATGAGGGATCGTCGGTGTTTAGGCCCAAGACCTTTGCAACTGCGAGCATCAGGGCGTTTTCAGCTATACCGAACTTCTCCTGCCTAGAGGCGAGCTCGACGAGAAGTGGGCCGTCGAGAAAGTCGGGCGTATGGACGGGGTAAAGTACGACTAGCAAAGCGTGAAGAAGGCGTGCCTCCTCGTCGATCTTGAATATGGGAAGGTTCGGGGAATTTGAAGGTGATAAGTCTCTCAAGAGGGTTTCGAAATAAGGAGACGTGTGGACGAGAACGTGTCGGAGAGCCTTGAAACGCGTGCCGTCTAGAGCCTCGAGATAGCAGTCTCCTGGGGAATCGGGATCGAAAGGTGGCAAAACTGCGAATCCTGGAGGGAAAATGGGACTGTCGGCCATGAGTGGGAGGCGTCACTATGGGACCTGTAGCTAAAGGTCACTCAACACTCTGTCGGAGTCTCGCTGGTGCACGCTGGGTTGGTGATATACCCACAGCTTTTCCACTTAGAGTCCAGTGATTGTCTGTAGAGACCCGGTCGGTGTCTATTGGCATGGCGGAAATGTCCGGAAGGTCCGAGCGCCTCAAGGTTTGTCAGCTTCACACGGGCAGCGAGATCATCGAATCCTTCCAATCAGGGGCCCGCGACAAACTACCTATCCTCACCGTCTCTCAACCTTCAAAGAAAATGGGATCCTCTCGGTTCGTCGGAATTATCTCTGGGAGTGCGCGGGCAGGGATACTAGGAGTGTCGGACGACTTTAAGAGCTCGGATTCCAGCCCGCCACTTCTCTCTCAACATTCCAGTGTGGACCAGTCCTGATATACGGCTTTCTTCATCGCTTAGATTGTACGCAAAGGGCCGCATACTATCACACAAGCGTGGCCATCGCAACACCTACCCTCACATCACTCTCCTTCAGATTGAGGGCGCAACTTCCCAGAAGGATGCGGACTTTTACGTGGGGAAGGTAAGGATGCTACCGACACTGTTCAGACGTATACACATATCGCTAACGCAACTTTCAACCTGTAGAAGGTAGCCTACGTGTACAAGGCAAAGACAGAGAAGAGTGGCTCGAAGCACCGCGTGATCTGGGGGTCAGTGTCGCGACGGCGCTAGCATATTTTATAGTGGACTGACTGGGTATATGTGGACTTCCAGGAAGATTACCCGGACACACGGAAACTCGGGCATTGT